>JAZHYW010040533.1:50000-143428 GCA_037355805.1 Ixodes ricinus | reverse complement strand
TGACTGCCAGTCAGCGGCCCTGGATGGAACGTGCCCTGATGGTCCATCAGATGACGTCTGACTGCCACTGCCAAGGGAATTTCATCAACAAGGGCAGCATTTATATAAGAGTAAAGCTATACGCACTCCGGAGTGCATTTCGGACTAAATGGCTATACGCACTCATGAATATCGCCAAATGCCTCGACAAAACAAAATGTTTGAGAAAAAAAAAAGCAGGTCTACCGCGGATCGAACCCGCGTCCACTTGCGTGCAAAGCGGACACCTTAACCCCTACGCTATGCCATCACTTAGAAAACTCGATTTGACCATTCGTTTTATACGAGTTTAGCGGAATGCGTATAGCCATTTCCGTCCGAAGTGCACTCCTGAGTGCGTATAGCTTTACTCTTTATATAAAGCTAAAATTCCGAGGTGGCAATCTTGGATGGCTATGAAACGGTTCACAAGCTATTCGCGTTTTTCAGGCAAAAGAGACATTTGTTTACAAACGGGACCACATGCACCGTAAGCATGTTTCAAAGAAACCCTTCGCGATGTCTGAACCTTTCGGGACGACCGTATACACTTTAATTCACAAAACCTATGCGACTCCGTTGAAGCTAGAGAGGAAGCATGCATGCTACGACAGACAGCCCTGGCTTCCACGGACAAACGCGACCAGCAGACATATCTCAACTACGCTCGCTGATGCTTTTTGTCTGCACTCTTCATGAAACAATAATAATGAGGTGCGACACAGCGGTAAGGCCAATAGCCCATGCCAGATAGAAAGCTATAAACCTTCTGGCCCAAACCTCTCGGACCGAGTCAGGAGCATTTTAGTATTGCAGCGCGAGATTCCGACAATGAGCGCATCGCTCTAAAGAATGCTTCGGCTGCATATGCAGTTAAGCCTTCAGCATGTTATGCAAAGCACTCGTGCATCAATCGCCGTACTTCAGTTCTACTCACCTGCCATGTAGAGTACTTTCGTGTCGTAGAACGATCCTTTTGTTCGCTCATCTCCGGCCCAGTAGACCTGGTACACCTTGTCGTCTTCAACTACACTGCTAAAGTCCCTTACATCGTCGGAACTCATGACAGGCTGGGTCTTGTCGAGTAGAAATTCTACTAAAACATAAGACATTGTAGAGCCCGGGCAGGATCAACAGGTTGGAGCAAGCGGGCAAACAAAACGAGTCGAGAGCGATCGTTCATGGAAGCTTGGCGAAGCCTCTAAGGGCGAAGCGAAAGTGGCGTGTTCGGCGTTTCGGCGGGCTTCTGATCAGGGTTGTCGGTCGGTTGCGTGTGATATCTCTAACATTAGCGGTTTTATGGGCTCACGTCCCGAAATCGTTTTCTTGTGCATAGATTATTTTTCATTTTCATAGATTTGACGAAATAGTGGTATTCGAACGAACTTTACGTCCTGTGACCGTACGTCTGTCTGCCCGTCAAAGCTTTTTGACGTACAGTCAGAGACAATTGATGTACAATCAGAATCGCCACCAAGAAATCTTGACGGCATTTCGCGGCGGCCGACTTCCACCAGGAAACCATCAGAAAGCCGACAAGCGGAGTCTAACTGGAGTTTGACTGTCGGTCAGAGTAACTTGTTGGCCAATCAGACTTGCTTGACGTACGGTTAGGCACAGTCAGCGGTCCACTAGAAAACATTGACTGCCAAACAGGGTTACATTGATGGATTTTTCATTCGGGTTCACATCAAAAGTATAAGGAATCTCGCATTTTTTTTAGAAGATTGATCCCAATACAGGAATGTTGCTTGTCCCAACATCTCTAAACCACCTTTGTAGTGGTTTCTCGATGTCTTAATATGCAGTGCATCAGGATGCGTTCTGTCCCGCTTTTATGCCACCCCTTTTCTTGAGTTGTTTACCCAAAGTGCTTTGAAAGATCTTGTGGGCTCCAGTGACACAAGACTTCTTGTCTCCTCCTCCACATGCCTTACTTCAAGTTTTGTCGCAAATGTCACCTTTGCCCTCTTGACGTTCACAGCCATGACAACATGTAGGCCTATTTGATGGTTGATTGTAGTGTCAAATACCCCGCGATTGTTCATATGGGATATCGTTTGTCTGCGGTGTGTTCTGCAGCTACAAACTTCTGCCATGCCACCACTACGCATTGGTGTTTGGCGGAGAAGCCTGCTACGTGACTTCAGAGCATGCAGTCATTAAATTCAACACTAGGGAATTTGATAGTGATGTCTCATAAATATGGACACCTCCATTCCTCCCCAAAAGCGTCCATAATGTGAGCTGTCCACAATAACGGAACAAAAGGACAGGTATTTACCCAGTTGGTTCCCAAAAATGGTTTTTATATAGCAGAGTATCCATATTATTGAGACATGACTGTTTACGAATTCTGCCTGAGTCCTACTAGAGCGACAAAGAGAAACACCCGACAGTGATATGCTTCAAGGCTGGATGATACGCCAAAGAACACGGACAAGATGGAGAAAGATCTGGGCAGGACACGTCGTAATTTTCAATTGAATGGTTTACTTTGGTAAAAAATATATCTACTGATAAGAAGCGACACGTGCTGGCAGAACACTAAACCTGATTCGCATGGTGCAATTTTACTTCGATTTTTTTGTTGTGACGTCACTCGTGCAGAAAGCAAAAGCATAGGGGAAGCTGCGGTGCCAGATGTTACAGGTGTAAATTTGCAAGAAAATTTGCACCATGTGAAGCGGGCTTAAGGTAAGGTCTAAACACAGTTCCTCAGAATCCAGCATCATTGGCTCTGCAGATAGTGAAATTCTTTGTTAGATAACAGCAGTGAGGGAGCGCTCACATGAGTTGTTATCCTGGGATTTTATCAAGAAGGCATTGTGAATTTTCCTCTTTGTTTTTGTCTTGTAACGGCCCATGACACTATGACACTATAGTCGGTGACAGGTCAAGAACGAAGTGGAAGCTCCTCCCATCTCTTTCCACTTTAGTAGTGCGAACGCTGGAGAGGAGGCGACCTCCTCTCCACCGTTCGCTCCGCTAAAATGGAAAGGGGTGGAAGGAGCTTCCGCTTCGTTCTTGACCTGCCACCGACTATAGTCTTTTCTAAGTTGGACTTGCACTCAGACACAGTTAACTGTTAGGTGGCCTTGATAAAATCTCAGGGTAACATGTGAGTGCACACTCATTGTTATTGTCTGAAAAGAAATTCCCTCCGTAGAGCCAGTGACACTGGTTTCTAAGGGAGTGCGTTTTGACCTTATCTTACAGTGCTCTGCCAACAGGTGTCAGTTTTTATCAGTATTTATATTTTTTTAAATAAACCATTCAGTTGAAAGATACGCCATATCCTGTCCAGATCTTCCTTTCTTTGGTCATGTTGTTTTGCATATTATTTAGTGATGAATAACAAACTAGCCCTACTTGCCATCTTAAGCTTCAAGACCATGCCACATGCATGCGAAGATATCTTTTGGCAGGCTTGCAATCGCTTGTGCTTACTTCATGAGCCCCGAGAGACGGCAAGCCTGCCAAAGGTATCTTCGTGTGCATGCTCAATGTATTGAAGTCTTGTCGGGGTCGGCTATTTCTGTTGGGTCGCTCTAGTAGGACTCCAGCATTATATGTCAGATCCCATTTTACATTGACATTTTAAAATACATTTTCACAAGAATATGGCTAGCATTCTTTGTATTTATTGATGCAATATACTTAAGTCAGACTGAACGTTTTTCTGATCTGATTTTCTTTTGATGCATTTTAATTGCTGGGGAATTTGGTTTTTGTGGTTTATAGCTTCAGGGCTGTCAGTGGAAGTTGGCATCACTTTATATTGTAATCTTATAGGTTTGCAACATAAATATCAAAAAGCACTTCTATGCATTTAAGATAAAGACAGAAAACATCTTTATAGTGAAGTTGTGCTTATGGCTCGGTTTTACTACAAGAGAAATGAAAAATTTTCTTTCAAATGATCTGAGCAACCTTCCGCAGTACTGCATGTTACATGTGGTGTTCACATTGAGGTGCTCTGGCTTTTATTTTGCATTTACTGGCAGTAGTATACTGCAGATAGAGGGAAACCATGCTTGTCACTGTCGAGTTCTGTAGTTCCTGCGTTATGTAGTCCTGCAATATGAAAGACCCAATGGGAGCGCCTGGCCGAGGCAGTGGCTTGGGGCGCTCTGTGCGCTCTGGGAGATTCCAATATACCCAAGGGGGGACTCACTCGGGGCTCAGCTAAAGTGCAACACACGCTAATCAGTTTTCGGTTTCGCGGTGGAGAGCAGTTCATCAGCATCATGTAATGGCTACTAACTCAGAAAATACTGTCTGAGAGAGACCGACCAGAGTCAAGGCAATTATTTTGACCGTTAAAGTGCAAGGTTCGTGCCATCCTTCTAAATAATGAATGTGCTCTTCACCACACTTTTTTTAAATATGAGACTGGGGTGTAACTTTAATATTAATTTTACACCTGAAGCAACTGATAACAGAAACAGTGATGAGCATGCTTGCTTCAAGCCTTCATGACCATATCTCTGTGCGTGATGCTGATGAAGCACACTTTTTGGCTAAACCTAAACCAAAAACTGTTTGCAAGTTCAGAACCAGTTGAGCCCTGAGTGAGCGTCCTTTCCTCGAGGCAGAACTGAATCACACGGAGCGCACATAGCTCTTCCGACTACCACCATCTCAGCCACGCACTTTCAGTAGGTCTTTTATACTGAAGGAGACTGAACGTACCACCAAGACCTTTTGGGTAGCCTTTCTGCTGTGTTCTAATTCAATTAGGAGCATGATTTATAGTTCATGTGAAACATATTTACTAAACACGCGTCAATGTTTATCTTGTTCCTTTTCCAGGTGCTGCTATCCAGCTCTACGTCACAGCCATGAAGTGGGCATGGGGTGAACCATCGACCATTGCTGTCATTATTACTCGGATCTGCAGAGCCACCTGCTAGCTGTGAAGCCCAGTTACCAGGCAGCAGATACTCGACCAGTGACCAGCCTTATCCAGAAACCAGCCTTTGTCGCTCTAGTGGGACTCTGGCATTATGCCCGAGTCCCACTAGAGCGACAAACAGAAACAAACGACACGGACAAGCCTTTAACCCGTGCAGCATGCCCATGATGGTACCTTTGGCAAGCGTTTATTCGTTCAGTGCTCATGAAATAAGCACAAGTGATTGTGCCTGCCAAAGATACCCTCGTGTGCATGGTGGTTGTGTTTAAGCATAGCCTCCTTTATTCTACAAAGCCTGTCAAATTGCGAAAGACTCAGGTTTGAGGCCTGTTGCTGTCGTTTGTTTCTGTTCGTCACTGAGTGGGACTCGGGCATAAGCCAGCACCATGTACTGAGCATGAAATAAAAACCACTGTATCAAACTTGATTCAATTTTGCAGCTTCATTTGCATGCCGACCACACAATAAATACAGCAGCTTGCACATGTTTTCAACTTTCATTCTATTGTTCAAGTATTCTGAGAAAATTACTGAGCAGCTTATTAATCGTGAGGCACTAAATCTTGAACAAAGTTGCAAACAGTTTTTTCTGCACACAGCACCGAAAATTGGAGACGTTGTTTGGCTATATGCCACAAAAACTTCCTTTGCATGACAGCATAAGCTTCCTTGGGAGTAGTCTGTAGATTCCCCGAATAGCCAAGATTGAATGACCAGAGAACTCCCACCCTGGCCCACACTGCATTTAGACCGTTTTGCCAAGCTTGGCTGACCACTGAACTGCCAGCATGGCCCAGGCTGCGTTCAGACTGTTTTGCCAAGCTTGGCTGACCACTGAACTGCCAGCCTGGCCCAGGCTTGTGTTACACCGTAAAGCCAAGCTTGGCTAGACAAGGAACCCCCGCTGAACTGCCAGGCCGGCTAGCCAGGCTGGGGCTAGCTTGCCCCTTGGAGCAAAACGGTGCTTGGGCCGGGGAAACTTTCCCCGGCTGCCCAAGCTGGCTCAAGCTTGAACCGGTGAATTGTGCTGCTTGGGGTATTAGGCCCTCTACTGTTTTTCATCTACATCAATAACTTACCTAATTGCGTCACATCATTAATTAATCTTTTCGCTGACGAGTGTGTAATATATACTGAATCTACTAACGACTCTGATAAGCTGAAGCTCCAGACAGATATCAATGCTGTTTACTACTGGGGTGAACTTTGGAATATGGAACTTAACATTACTAAATTTGAAGTCATGAGAATATCACATACTAGTCCTAATGTGCCCTTCTACCATCTCAACAATGTCCCTTTGGCACCTGTTTCTTCTTATAAATATTTGGGCGTTCACATTACTTGTAACCTCTCATGGAAACTGCATGTTGAATATGTCACCAATAACGCTAACCGCATGCTAGATTACCTGAAAAAGAAACTTTGCTGTCGCACCGTCAGCCTCTGAAATTAACACTGTATAAATCTCTCGTCCGGTCCAAATTAGAGTATGCTTCTTTTATCGGGGACCCCAGTCAGTCTGATCTAAATAATGTTCTGGAAGCGGCCCAAAACCGTTCTGCCCGTTTTATTCCAGGTAACTATCACCGCACTGCCAGTGTTAGCTCCATGAAAATCACCTTGTCCCTGTCTAACCTCTCTCTCCGACGAAAAGTTGCTCGTTTGTGTCTTTTTCACAAGATCTATCATACTAACCCGTACTGAAAGCAACGTCTTTTCATCCCACCGTTCTACATTTCACCTCTGCATCGATCATCGCTTGGAAAGTTGAAATTTATAAATGTAATACCAACGCATTTCTACTATCATTCGTCCCTAAAACTTCTTTGGAATGGAATCACCTTCCAAATTCCGTAATTTATATTATTGATACCCAAATGTTTAGAAATGATATAAACACTCTTTACTGTCCTGAGCCACCATGATACGTTATGTACTCTTCACTTTTGTTCCTTTTTGGGTGTTATTTTGTTACTCCCACTCCTCTTTAATGCCGCTTGACCTTGAGGGTATCTAAATAAATAAATAAACAAATAAATGTGTCCAGCGTTGGGAAAACAAAATTAACACAATTCTATGTTCTATGTTAAATAACATTTCCTACGACTTAGCGCTCGATAGAAACATATTGATGTGCTCGTTACTTTATCTATGCCTGATTTTAACTCATCATTGATAGAAACTGTGGTGCATAGGCGTTTTAGGGCTGGCAGTTTGAAGACTCCGTTTGTCCCTGCCTGTGATCATCAGACCAAAAGCGTTAGTGGACACCTTGGTGTTTCACAAGATATGGAAAAAGAACCCGATTATACGACGTCCCAGCATGCTTTGATAAACTTCCGTCGAGTGTTAATAATGCCAAAACAAAGTATAAGTTGAGGAAAGCGCTTAGAATCATGAGGTATAACCCCTCCTCCCCCTGGTTGACCTTGGTGTTATTTTGGATTCGTTTAGTTTTGTTTCGAATTTATGTACTCTATTTGTCTGTGTCTTTCATTTGCTAACTGCCAGACAAGCCCAATGGGGCTTTGGCAGAGTCTTTTTGTTTAGTGTACTTTACATAAAATAAAAAATTAATATTATTTTATTATTATTAGATAATTATTAGATACATATGTGCCAGCAATAATATATTGCAAACAAATGATAATGTAAATATTTTAAAAGACAACTTAGCATACTGGGTCTGGGCCCTTAAGCCCATGCACGCTTTCTCCGGTCCCGCAAATTGAACTTCCTTATTCTTGTCCCCGTCACAAATAAAATTATTATTATTATTATTTTATTATTATTATATATTATTATTATTATTATTATTTATTTATTAATTAGTATTTTTAGGGCGTCATCACACAAGCCTTTAGCTGGCTTTGATGTGCCCATACATATAACATTGCATTTCTGATGGGCAAATATAATAATAATTATTATTATTATTAGATTTTCCAAAGCTGTAAACATTTTGCAATCAAATGTTGTCCACCTAATGGATTGGTATAGTTCTAATCGCATAAAGGTCAACCCCTAAAAACCCAACTTATTTGTTTTAGAAATCCTTTAAAACCGGGTTTCTTTAATGTTCCTTTTTGCCTGCACAGTTCTGCTTGTAAACCCTGCTTTTGTGCTCCTGTACCCTGGGTAGACTCAACTAGATATATGGGACTCATTTTTGAATTTGACATGTCTTGGAATAAACACATGGCTCACGTATGTGGGGCTCTAAGAAAAGTGGCTTGCATGATGTATAATATGAAAGTGTTTGTACCTTTCACTGTTAAAAAAATTATTGTCCATGCACTTGTTTACAGCGTTTTGAGATACGGAGTTACGATTCATGCATTTTGCACAGCGTCCTGGCGGGTTAAAATTGATAGTATTCTGAAAGGAATCTTGCGTAGTGTTGCATACAATTCTACTTTCTCATCCAGTGAAAATTTGTTTACTGACATGCAGATGCCTTCATTGCTTCATTTATTTAAAGAAACAGTAGTGCTCCGACACTTTTGGAATGACAATTTTAAAACGCTTCATAAGCCTGCACGCCTTCTTCGTGTTTCTCCTCGCTTTAATGTAGAGAGATGTGTGACTAGATATGGGAAAAGACTGCGCCGTTCTTATGTTTCAGAGGTCTTTAATGCTCTTCCTGAGGATATATACAGTATTACTGGCAAGGCAATGTTAAAAAAATGGCTTCGTTCAAATATTTCCGAAAGCTAAATTGCGTCATGCTAATCCTCGCATTTTTTTAATTGTTAATTTTAATTTTTTTTTCTTTGTTGCTGTTCTTGTTGTTGTGATTTGTTTTGTTTCGGGGTTGTTTATTGAAAGCTTTCTTGTATGTGTAAATGATTATGGTTCTCGTTTGTTGCCTGTCCGACTTGCCCGGTTCAGTCGTACAAGCCTATAACGGCTTAGACGAACCTGTCTCTTGTGTACTGATACCTGCTGTGACAATAAACATTATTATTATTATTATTATTATTATTATTGTTATTATTATTATTATTATTATTATTATTATTATTATTATTATTATTATTATTATTATTATTATTATTATTATTATTATTATTATTAATATTATTATTATTATTATTATTATTATTATCACTTACGCCACTTCCGTCACCAGAGCACAGCTGGCCATAAAAGCCATCGTCCAAGCTGTATCTACTGCAGTCGGCGGCGAAATTGTGTCGGGATCTGACCACTGCACTTTGTACAGGAACTCAAGCAATGGGTCGATCCACCGGAAAAGTCATGGCCTTTTCGCAGAGATCTTTCAAGTACTGACGCTACACGTGCCCTGGTAATCTGCGAGCGTCATCGTGCTTCGCTTCGCTGAGGGTTTGCCACTGGATGACGCTTCACGTGTCCTGGTAATCTGCGAGCGTCATCGTGCTTCACTTCGCTGAAGGTCTGCCACTGAAGGACGCCACTTCCGTCACCAGAGCTCCGCTGGCCACAAAAGCCGTCGTCCAATGCTGCATCTACTGCAGTCGGCGGCGAAATTGTCGGGATCAAACCAGTGCACTTTGTACAGGTGAGAAAGAAAACTCCACTCGTTTTAGTTTCGCTGTTTGTTCGCCGCTGATTGCACTTTGAGTGTTTTGTTTTGCTTGTTTGAGGCATGCTTTAGGACCGTGTCTAAGTCTATTTCGCTTTGCACTGCTCATGGAGTGCATCAGGTGCGACAGATCACTCCCACGCGGTGGGAGGTTCTTGACCTACACATCGTGTCAGAGTAGTTACCATCTCGGTAAACCATGTTCTTTGGTCGCGGAGAGAACTTTTTCAGGAATTTGTGCTACCCGCAGAGAATGTTGGAAGTGTCTCAACTTGTCGCACCGGCGAGGCTCGCACTGATGCAGGGGCTTGCGGTGGTACTTCTCGGGAGAGCTTTAGTGACGCCTGATGGTAGTTCGCAAGATCCGCTTAGCCTCACTTCCGTTGGCAATCAACTGGCGTTAATGAATTCTGCATCTCAGCAGCTTCTTCCGTTAAAATCCAGTGTTGAATCACTTTTGCGACTTTCGGCGAAGATGGATCAGTTGCTGAGCCTTCAACCTGCTGAGGAAGAGCTACGCAACACTGTGGCTGGACTTCAGTCTACCGTCGACTCCTTTAGTACGAGATATGACGCAGTACTGGCGGTTGCAACAGCTAATTAGGAGTCGGTAAAAAGATCTCCAAAAGGAGGTCCAGGATGTTTTGGCTGCGATGGATGAACAGTCACAGGAAATCTCGCAACTCAAAGAGGAGCTATACAATTCGCAACAGTATAGCCGAGGTTGCAACATGGAAATTCATGGTCTTCCCTTATGGTCCTGGTGAACATCTGTCTCAAGACCACAGAAGATCTTGCCCAAAAATTAAGCATATCTTCATTTAAATCCTGTGACATTGCTGCTAACCCTCGTCTACCACAAAACGGGATTCACTGTCGCCAGTACTGATTCAGTTCGTATCTGTGACTTCCAATGAGGCCTGGGTTGCTGCACGGGGCCGGTTACAACGGTTGTCCCAGTCTGAAAATCAAACGAGGCTATTATTCAACAATAACCTTACCCAGATACACAAATAACTCTTCTGGCTTGCAAGAAATAAAGGCGAAAAATCTGGCTACAAATTCATGTGGCTGAAAAAGCGCGAAAGAGCGAAGGTTTACCGGTTGCGCGCACTAACGCAGCGAAGGACTTGGCAAAGGCTTACTTGAGGAACGATGGGTTGTTCTTCGGTTCCAGACTGCCATTCTTTTATGCAGATGTTAGGACCTGCCTTGGAAATCTCACTAACGATTATTCATGTGAATATTAGGATCGTACGCAAACACTGGGACGAGTTTACAGTTTCCACTAGCAACTTACAACCCCTAGTTTACGTGTTCATTCTTACAGAAATCAGCATTTCAACTCTTTCAATGCAATCAGCTTTTTTTAAATGGCTACACGGGACATTTCTACACCCGCAATAAGGGCAGACGCGGAGTTATTGCTATCTACGTTAGGAAAAAAGTAGCACACGACCGGCCTGACTGTGTCTTTTGTTCTTGCAGAGTTTCTTGCTCCTAACATTTCCCTCTTGGGTTTTTCATTGGTTTCATTAGCTGTATACAGGCCTCAGTCAGAAAACGCTTCACTTTCCCCAGCGGAGCTAGAAGACGTACTCAAACAGTTTCGCTCGAAAGAACAATTTTGCCTGATAGGTGACTTCAATATTGATACCCTCAAGCCCGCCAAATCTTTAGTATGCGATTATTTATATATTTTGTTGTAACATGGAATTGAAATGTTATCACTCTACCAACAAGAGAAGAGCTGTTGCCTGGCGACCTGGTGGTGCCCTCCATCAACCATATAAACATACGGGCTCCCGATTCCACAATAAAGTCTGCTGTCATCACACGCAAGTTAGCCGACCACTACTTTGACGGCTGTCGATTAGGTAAGCAGGCGGCAGAGAATAGAAATAGCATACCAGGAAGTTCGTTTGTTTCGATTACTGATAGAGCAATATTTGATGCCTTCGTGTCTGCCTTTGACTGGAATGGATTTTTGAACTCCGTTGAGCCCGCCTATATTTATACAGACCGTAAACGGCTTTCAGGTGTTTTATCGTGACTCGAAGAAAGTTGTTTATTTCAAGAAACGGTTGATAAACCTTGGCTCACGGCTGACATTAGGGCTGCACTCAAAAATAAAGATGCCACGTGGCTACGCTCCCGCCGTGCTCCAAGCAACCCAAACTTGAGGGCAGAGTATCAAAGCGCAAGGAACAGAGTGAACGCGATGATAGGACCAGCTAAGCGTAAGTACTTTCAAAAAAGGTTCTTTGAGTCGAGATCAAAGCCACGCGTAACATGGGAGTTGATTAACTCATTCAAAGGGCACGCTGAAAAAGATCGCTTTACGACGACTTACAAAAGCATTTCCGCCCAAACTTAGAGACGGTTGTCAACGACTTCAATTAACTTTTTGCTGCCTCATCAGGTGTCACTAGAGATGAGGGGCTCACATCTCTTCCCACAAGTTCATAGGGTGTCGGCATCTGCGTTTTTACCTCGCCTTGATTTAGCTGCATTGCGCACAATTGCGTTTTCACTAAAGCGCAACAAAGCGCCAGGTGCTGATGGAATTCGTGTTACCGACCTATGCCGCACTTTTGAGCACATTCAGCATGCTCTTCTTACAATGATAAATGGGTTTCTGATAACTGGTTTGATACTCGCGAGCTTAAAAGCCGCACTTGTAAAACCAATTTTCAAGTGGGGATCATCTAATAAACTAGAATGCTGTAATCCTATTTATATCGTGGCCTCCATCAAGGAGATACTAGAAAAACATCTTTACATTGTAATGTCCGGTTATATTAAGAGTTTCGACATACTGTCACGCAGCCAATATGAGCTTGTAACTGGCCTGGGTACGCAGTCTTTGCTTGAGGATTTTTCAGACCTATTACATCGGGGATTTAATCATAACCTCTGTTCTTCTGCTATTTTTTTTTTGTTTTTGTTTGGGGGGGGGGGTGGTTAAAGTGTTCGACACGGTCAGCCACAATGTGTTACTTCATAAACTTTACGAGTCCTTTTTAGCATACTCCAAAGTTTCTTCTCCGAACGTTCGCAAATTGTGTCAGTAGAAAATTTCAAAAGTATTCAAGTAAGGCTCAAAGCTGGTGTCCCACAAGGTTCGGTTTTGTCCCCTTTGTTGTTTAATCTCTATGTTAATGATATCTCACTAAGACTTTATTTCAGCAAACTGTTGCAGTACGCGGATGACTCTGAGTAAGTCTCCAGTCACCTTGATTTTCACCACTCTGTACGGTTATTGCAGCATGACATAGAACGAGTAATGGACTGGCTTTCTGATAATTTATTCAGAGTTATTGCCGCACAAACAAAACTTTTCTGCATCCTAAATCCTTTGTACCGTACGACTCTTGGTACATCGGTTGTTCTGCATAGTTCTGTCGAAACTGTAAGTGCCCCACTTTCGATTTCGTCCGTAGCGTCCAGTACTTAGGCGTATTTTTTGACTCTGTCATGTCTTGGGCGACGCATTTGTCGTACGTCTGTGACAAACTTCGAAATGTTAGTTATTTCCTTTTCAACAACCGTATTTTTATGTCATTTGCTGTCCGACGATCTATCGCTCATGCGCTGGCTTATAGTGTACTTAGATACGGTATATCGTTATTTGGTAATTGTGCAGAACTCTGGCAGAATAAAGAAGAACACATTTTGACAGGTTTATTGAAAAGTGTTGGATATCCGCTTGTCTTTTTCCGTGGATATTGACATATTTGATGTTATGCAGTTTGAAGTTATACGAGTTTCCGCTCACTATTCTTCGAATATGTCGTGCTTCGCCACTTCTGGTGTAATGATTTTAAGCATCCACTTCTAGCACGTAGGAAGCTTCGCAGCTCAAATCGTTTCGAGACGCCTCATCGTTATACCAGATACGGTAAGCGAGAGCGTGCTTACTATGTACATTTCATTTTTAATAAACTTCTCAATTTCTTCTTTCAAGCTGCCACAAAAAGGAAACTGAAAAAGCTGCTAACCAATATGCCAATCTAGGTCCGCTGCATGGGCTTTTGCTACATCCTGGGGACGTGAATTGGTGTGTAATACTGTATACGATGTTTTTGGAAATATGATGTGACTTTGTTGCAATTGTTGGAATGTGTCTGTTACTAAATTTTTTTTTCTTTCTTTGGATCACGTCGCTTGACTGGCGGGTCCTGTCCTTCAAGCCTCCTATTGGCTTCGACAGACCCCTTTTGTATATGTTTCCACTTCAAATGCTGAATAAAGTTTTCTATTAATATTATTTCATGCTGTACTGTTCCTTCGTTAGATACCAGCTAGAGTAACCCTCGGTTGTTTGGAGCGGCATTTTTAAAACTAACAGTTTATCTGTCGAGTGAGTGCAAAACAAATTTATTTTTATGTTTAAATATCTTAATCATGAGAAAGGTGATCCTTGTTTGAACGTTGGGTGCAACTCGCATCTCGTCAACTTGTTGAGCCTGCAGCAGAGTCGGGCGAAGGCAGATCTGTTGTTTTTGTGTAATACCCTCGCACGGCTCGATTAACTCTCCCTGCCTTTATCCGAAGTGAGCCTTAGAGTTCCGCGTGTGCCTACACGGCTTCAATCACCTTTTTAAATAGCTCGACATTATTGCACACTTAAACCCGATCCAAAGATCGGCTGAGTGTTATAACCGGTGCTCTGACACAATTGATATTTTTAATCTCATGCGGGAGCAAGTTCGGAAATGCTGTTCGAAACTTCCTCTTGCAAGAAAAGGGCTGATTAGTTGAAGCTTTGATGTTTGTCAGTACCACTAACCTCTATTGGTAGTGGGCTGGATCGCGGATTGGGAGCCCGTCGGTGTCGCCACCGGTGGCCATTGCTTGACACCAGGCAATACATCAAGTCTATAGGAGAAACGCACAAAAGTAAGAATACTGAAGCACGTACGCTGTGCTCAAAGGCGAGTATTTTATGTTGCGCTGCGATCCTTATGTTGGCTGTTTGGAGATCGAATCGGTATTTGTCAAACGTTCGAACGCCGGTTAAAAAAAGGAAACGTACCGGATCACCTACGGCCAAGCTAACAAGCTTGCTCTCGTAGTGGAGTAAACAAAGGAACTTGCCGTCAATGCGACCGTCCTTGGGGAAGCCCAGTAGTTGATGAATGACAAAGAAGTTCCATCTCGACAGCGGCTTTCTGGGAGTGAGCGAATTCCGCGTAGCAAAGCTCTTCGAGCTTGTCGTCTGCTAAACCCAACTCAACGAAACCGCCACCGACTCTATGGTAACTCTCGCCTTATTGAGCTGCACTACAGCGGAGTCACTCTCGACCACAAAGTATTTATTTACAAGAACTGCGAGGGCTGTCGGTTTTAATGTTTGTACGCAAGCTATTTTACGGGCTCATCGAAAATCATCCAAAAAGTTTCAGTGCCGACAACAGCTTAAAAACGGGGGAAACGGCACATTTTCTCGTTCGTACCATAGAGTCCCATGCATCGGCTGGTGTCAATCAATGGCCGCCGGTGGCGACACTTGGCCCCAGCTGCCGACGCCGCGGTCCCCGATCCAGCCTACTACAATAGAGATTAATGGTCAGTACAACGAGGTAGAGGGGCTTAAAGTGATAAACCGGAAGTTCGGAAGTGGCACCCCCCCCCCGTTGCCGCCATTTTGTACGCAAAGTGACCACACGTCACGTGACCTCACAAGAGCCGTGACGTCACCTGTAAGATGGCAGCGCCCAGAGCTGGGGATTGCGAGTTTGTTCGGTGCGCAGTAGCCGCGATGTGTAGCTGCTTTCCGACGACTTCGGTCTTCTTCGTGCTCGCTGACGCAGGTATAATGTGAAAATATGAAGAAATGAGACTTTATTACCTTTTTCCGCAAGATCGCCCTGTATCATCTGGATATTAACACTTGCGAGACAGCATCAGCCGTGTCGCCGTACCGGTGCTCGGATTCCCGGATGTGTTCGAGGGTCGATAGAACTTTGAGTGCTTTTAGCATGCAATTTTCGCTTTCTCTTAGCTTTGTTTGAATGTTGGAATGTCTGAGAATTGACGCGATATGTATACATCGGACGTAGGGCCTAGGGGATTTCGTTTCAGCCCTAGGTAACTGCATAATCACAGCCAACTTTTAGCGAGGAAGCTCCTGCGATTTTTACGTTTCGTACGTATAAACAATTTTACGATATAACTCCTAGCATAATATATTCGCATTTTTCTAGCTTCCTTTGAACGTCTGAGAATCGAAGCGAAAGGTATACGTCGTGTGAGGACTTAGGGGAAGTTGTTTAAGCCCTGCGTCACCGAATAACCATTGAAACTTTTAGCGAGGAAGCTCCTGCGATCTTTAACCTTTTGTGCTAATTGACGATTCTACATTTGATCGCTTTTCTTCCTTTTTTGTAAGTGCGAATTGCACACTTATTTTCAGCTGCGAGGACGACGTTTTTATTGAGTGGGGGGATGAATAAATCGTGGCAGGCACCTGCTTCAATGCTATTCGACTTGCTATTTTTGGTGTACGTATTGATTAATTGCACCATTTTCTCTTTCGTAGGTTTTTTCGCAGCAAAACTTTTTTTCACCAAGAGTGCATTGTATTAGTCGGTCAATTATTTACTTGTTCTAGTTACCTGTACAAGATGATTCATATTTGTGTTCACCCCTTGCCCGAAAAGCAGTCTTGTTGAGAAATGTTGACTACCATTTCTTTCGGGCTTTCAATAGACTTCTTTCTAAAGTGTGGGCTGCCTATACTTCGTATTACCATAACCTGGAAAAGGGCAACCGCCACAGCCCCCTCGTGCCAATCAGATTGACGGAGTGAAGGCATGTGAGAAATCTGTGCTGACGAGCACTCTGGTGATATGTTGTCATGTGCCTCTCTCAACATGCCTATTGATTCACCAAGACTGTAGAATTCGCCGCTTGCCAAATTGTGATGGAGCGAATTACAGTAGCTATTACTCTAATTGCCCAAGGCCTCCATACTTTGGCCAGTTGTTCGACAAGAATGTTATGTCCGCCATCACTGTGAACTCGGCTGAGCGCCTATTGGACTCGAATGCTGCATTAACGTTCGACGTGAACTGGGGTATATTCGTGCGCTTTGCACCGAAAAAAATGGCGACAGTTGTATTGCTTGATGGGGTTTTGCAAAGGGTCTATTGTGTCATACGTATTGGAAGTGTCCTGCTATATAACAATGCATGAACAATTACCATTAAACTAGATGCTCAGACGTGTGTTTGTTTTTGAAAAACTAACAAGTTACAGCAGTGTGCTTTAATGTTATCATGTGCATAGTTTTAAGTATCCTCTCTGCAATGTCTACAAAGGCCTCTGGAGAGAATAAACTAATAAATAACATTTTCACATCACTGGAGTTGCTTTTCGGATGCGCCATATGTTCAGTAGAAGTGGAACGAGTGCAGCCCATTGCAACCAGTCTGGTATGTCCCATTAATTAATATTGAGGGGTCAATCCGAGCCAGTCGCTGCTGGTAGCAGCGACTGGCTCGGATTTCAGGTTCTTTGTGGTGCATTTCCAAGGTTCGTCCTTGCGGTACTCACTCGTCTTGCGGTTTTTCTGCCGGGCTTGGGATAGGACTTGGTTCACGGCTCGCCGGGCGTTTAAGACGCGGGGCAACTCGGCTGAGGAGCCGCCAGGGTCCACACAGAGTGAAGGGCTATGGGTAAAATGTGCAGCACCTCCACCAGAACATACGATGGCAGCTGAGCATGTAATGGAACTTTCCAGAATAGTAAATATTGATAGAAAATAGGACTGGAGCAAGCATCTGTGACAATATAACAAAATAGACAGAAGAGATTCTATCCTGAACACTAAAAAAGCTGCATTGTTTTAGAGGCATTTTGTTCGAATAAATCCTCCCCTTCGGTGTTTGGCGACTGCCGTGGACGAACTGAACTGAAATGGATGTGGAACCACTTTTCTGGTAACGAGCCCCTGCAGACTGTCGTCACAAAGCGGCGTGAACGGGTGGACTGGGTAGGTAACACGCGCGATGAAATGCCCATACAGCTTGCAATTCGCGTACCGAGTGTTGATGAAACTTGTGTCGACGAAACGTGCAACTGACAAGTGGAATCAATACCAACTGCAACACCTGTGCTCCGTGAAAGTGCACGTCTACGCCAGAACAATTTAGGAAACAGCACACCATCACCTAAAGCACGGCACAGGAACTACCAGATTGAAGGCAGCTCTTTGGTACGCCGCACACCTGTGCTCCGTGAAAGGGCACGTCTACGTCGGAAAAATTTGGGAAGCAGCACAGCATAATTTAGTACGGCACGGAAACTACCAGCTTCAAGGCAGCTCTCCGGTGCGCAGCACAACCAAAGTGAGCCTTCGGTCATTTGAACGAAGCGGCACCACGATTGCACACTGCCAAGCACGACTCACGCAATTTCCGTCGCTAAACTGCGTATCCAAACATATCGCACACGCTTCACTTGCAGACCTAGAAGATTCCGATGGTCAACGAGAGAACAGAAACGTCGCCTTAAAATTTATTTACGGTATCCGAATCAATCCGAGGTCCGAGCAACGTAGGGCCGATTGTCTCTTTCGTGGCAATATCCCCGTCGGTCACCAGCGAAATGCACACCGTTCCTCCTTCTGTTCACGTTATACCTACGTCAGACACCACGCTGAACTCTGAAGTCTCTTTCGACCGGCTTCATATGACGGCTTCCGCGTCTGAAATCAACTCGCCGACACGAACGACAACAAACAACGCATCCGACAAGCTCCGGCCCAGCTGGGAGCAGCCGCTGCCTGGGCGCTGCCATCTTTCCTATGACGTCACGTATTTGGTTTGGTCATGTGACGAGTGGTCACATTTGCGTACAATGGCAGCCGCCTTATGGGGGTCACTTTCGAGTGCAGACCGGAACCCCGGTTTATCGCTCTAAGCCCCTCTACCTCGTTGGGTCAGTACGATATCCGAGTATTGGGCTTTTTTCTCTCACACCTGGTGATGTCTCTGTTTTGTGCTTTTGATTTCTGTTGTTGATTTGAGTGTCTTTTATACATGTTAATATTTTTATTCTCAGACTGGTAAACTACGGTCTCCTTCTGCACTCGTTTGTATGTGTGTTTGTATGTGTGTGTTTTTGCTACTTTTTTAAGTGTGCCAGCACTAAGACCGATTGGTTGTTTCTGGACACTTTAATAAATATTGATTGATTGAGTGATTATTATATTAATATTATTATTGTTGTTGTAGCGCATTCGGCATTCGGCGCAACAAATTCAAAAATAATATTGATCTTCATTATCTAAAATGCCAGATAAAAAAATGCCAGTGGTTTTCATTCAAATACGGAACCAATCTTCCCTTTAAAATAGAGCATTTTTTTCTATTTTTCTTTTACTTCTATAACCATTTACGATTACATTACCTTTCTTTGGATTAATAAGATTTCCTCTTTTTTCTTTCGATTTCCTGCAGAAGCGGTGAAATACACATCCCGGATACTGCTCTGATGAACTCGGGCTGCTGTACGGCCTCCATGGGACAGGCTAAACACTGACTGCTTCGAAGATCGCTTCGGAATGTATAGGCAACTTGCTTGTTTCCAATATCACATGTCTAGAAGGCAGATTTAGGAAGGTGAGAACAAAATACTGCTGAGCAGCACACTGCGAACGATCACTACAGCTAGCGAGGATGAAAACTGGGAAGATCTTCACAAGCGAGCGGATACTTGGCGACCTACCTGCAACGTGGTTCACCTGCAATGTGGACCTGGGCTGTAAAAATAAGACACACCCTCCCGGCCCTGGGCTATCTGCCTGGATGTGCAGTCTGCACAACCATGAAAAACTTGAGGGGCAGAAAATGCAAGGCCACATCAACAGCACGATACAAGTTGGCTACTCCTTTGCTCTAACAGGCAGACTATGTTCTCGCGATGAAACTCTTTATAGGAGGGCATCTTTTTTGTGGTGTAAATGCTGTTGAACACAACTATGTTGTTGATCTGCAATTGGTGAAGCCTAGCCAGTGCCGACTTATTACTGGAGACTTCTCATTTCGACTCCTGTGGAAATGAACACACAAGTGTTCATTTTGAAGAACGTGTTGTTGTCACAAGAAAACGCACAAGCGTTTTCTTGTGACATAGTTACAGCAAGGATAATGTTCACGTTAATTACAAGAATGTCAAACTAACGAAACAGAAAGCTGCAACTCTGCAATCAAAGACACCCGCTGCAAACCTCGCGCCAGCTCGTCACTGGTGTCAAGGAGCGAACGCAGACCAAGGAGGAGTATGTCTGACGCCTGTGATGATGAACCCATCGTGAGTTCGAGCTGAAGCATATGTTGGACTGCAGTGAAAAACTTTAACTGAAAAACCTTTGTTGCAAGATGACCACAATATTGAAGATGTCAGTGCGACATCTAAAAAAAAATCGAAGTTATCACTGCTAAATAAATTAGTTCCTCTCGGCAAGCAATGTGCTTGAGCACCGTCCTCACGCAAAGGCAACTGCTCTATGAGGTCGGTGTATATTTGCATATGTGTGCAGATAGTTAATGTTTTTGTAGCAGTTTCTTGGGTATCCTTGTGGTGCTACAGCGTAAATGCCGACTTGCCGTACAAATATTGTGTCTCGGTGTCACAAGATACACAGCATCTAAGATGCATGTGTATAATTGTTATTTATCAAGACGGATATGTGCAGAACCTATGGATACTAGGAGACTTGTTTCGCAGTCTTCAAAGTGACCAATTTCTTATTTACAACTCTTTCCTGGGCGCAGGATCCGTCCCTTTGGTTCGTGCAAGTCGAAAACAAGTTTAGATTGCACAGAAGCACCTCGCCGGTTCGACAGTACGAGCTGATCGTCAACAACCCGGTTTGTCATGGCGTCATTCGCGAGAGCGCTCGCAACAACGGTTTTCTCCCTCCACCCCTCGTAGGACGTCACCATCCCCACAGTCGGATTGAACACTCTGCCGCTATTATCAACAGTTCGGATCCGAGGCCCTCCACTGTCGTGCTCCCTGTTCCTGGGACCAGGAAAACCGGAGGGTCGGTCGCTAGCGGCGGCAAGTGGCCAGACCCGACCCATCAGCCGCCTGTTCCATGTCAGCGACCCAATCACAGGTACACGATTTTTGGTCGATACAGGCCCTGAAGTAAGCATCATCCCGGCTACTACCCCCGACCGCAGAAATCGTGCCCGAACATCTTCACCACAAGAGGTCAACGCTTCCCTCATTGCCACCTACGGACAAAAATCACTGACCCTGGATCTCGGTCTGAGGCGTCGTTTCCAGTGGTTGTTCTGGATGGCAGACGTGGGGTACGCGATCATAGGGGCCGATTTCCTACGCAACTTCAACTTCCTGGTTGACATGGCAAATAAGCGGCTCATCGATGCTACCACCCACATGCACGTGTCGGGTCTCCTATCACGAGCTCCGGCGCTCAGCCCCACCTTGGTGAAGCCTCCACCCGGTGAGTTCGCCCACCTTCTTGACAAATACCCTGACTTGACAAAACCAAGAAATATCAATAAAGTGCCGAAGCATGATGTTACTCATCATATTCTCACGACCGGACCGCCAGTTCATTGCCGACCACGTCGCGTTGGACCAGACAAGCTGCGCATGGCTCGTGAGGAATTCGAGCACATGATTCAAGTTGGAATCGTGCGTCCGTCTTCAAGTACTTGGTCGTCCGCCCTCCATATGGTGCCCAAGAAGACCGGCGACTGGCGCCCGTGTGGAGACTACCGCGCTCTCAACGCAGTAGTCTCTCCAAATCGTTACCCCATACCATTCTTCTCGCGAAAACTGCACGACGCCGAGCAGAGGTACAGTACACATCGCGACACTGTTAGCGCGAACACGACATCGGCGCATTTTCGGATCTTACTTCTAGTTAGTATTAGCGAGCACGAAATATTTTCGCTTACGTTATAGAACTAAATGAGCTCTTTCCGTAGCAATAATAACTTGGATGACATCTCTCGGTTTCAAAGAGAAAAACTGGAAAAACCCGCGATCGCTTGTTCGTGCTAACAGTGTCGCGCTCTGTACCTTTGGAAGAGAGCTGCTCGCGGCATACTCAGCTGTTAAGCACTTCAGGCACTTTCTGGAAGGCCGCGCGTTCTTTATTGCCACGGTTCACAAGCCACTGCCAAATTTAAAAAAAAAAACTAAGTTTGAAGCTTCTATGTTATAAAACTGGTTTTAAGTCGCCCTAACATACCTGTGTCGTTTCGCAGACTCAGTACTGTCGAAGTACGTCCGCGTGTCGGGCAACGCTCAGGTATTAAAGGGGCAGTGCAACGATTTTATGATTAAAAGAATTTGCATCTTGTCATTTTTACGTTGTTTATCGTGTCCCAGAGGATAGAGAAAACACCTCCTTCATTAAAAATGCCACGATTCCGCTGCATAATCGCAAAGCAAAAGTCGAGCTTTTTCCCCACCTGCAGCCACAAGTGGCGGCCGAAGGAACTACGACGAAAAGATTACGTGACCTCGCTCGGCTCTAAGCTGCAGCATAACGCCCGCTAATGTCAGCAGAGAGGGGGAGAGGAAGCGTCCTCCGAGATAGGACACGGGAAGCTACACGGCACTCCGAATGACGTCACTGGGAGTGCGACCAGGTGGGACCCTGATGACTGGGAGTGAGTTGAGGGGTGCCCGAAATGCCAATATTTATCTTTTTTTTACGCAACAACTAGGACACGCAGGCGAAATCGGTTTTCTGTTCTTTACTTCAGAAGTGTCAGAGGGCAACTTCCACAAATCTTTGACCGAAGTCCGGAAATCGTTGCACCCCCTTTAAGGTATTATCGTTGCAAAGATCAAGGTTTTCGCATTAGAATATTGTCAAGAAACAGGTCACAGGTGGTTTTTCAATGTAGCAACAAAATTGGCTTCTGCAAAACAAGTACTATATCTGAACAGAGAGAGTGCGTTAAATTGCGGAATCTGTACACATTTATCACAGGTCCAAGAAAAGTTTGTCAAAATATGTGCAATACATTTAAAAAAAATTATATCTCAAAACACAAGAGGCCAGCAGATCACAATTTTAGAATGGTATTACTTTTATGCTTATCTGGCAATTCGTTATAAACCGGAATTTAATGACCGAATGCCTCCATATTATTTACCCGATTGATACTGTATAGCTCATTTTACCCGGTCCCACTACTTCGATTATTGCCATTTCATAGGGATTATTTTCTTATACAACTCCCATGTCATTCAGAGATAATTTCATCACCTAGTTTGTCGCTTAAAGATTAACACATCTGTCCCAAGATTTTACTTTCTTGTATTTCGCCACTATAATTGAAGGCTATAAAGGTTTCCCGCGTTCTAAAATTTCTCCTTCAAATCACTTGTCGTTCACGACTCGCATGTTAGCTAAGAAGAAATAAAGCGAAAACCCGCATTTCTACGACATAAAAGCTACGCGCGAAGACTTCAACTCAGCGCTATAGCGCGGTGCGCGTCAGCCTACTGTCGTGACGTCACAGGACTTGTTCTCGCCTTCTCCTCCATACCCCGTCTCACCTAAAACCGTGCAGTACAGCGAAAGCTACAGGGCATGAAGTTCCCGTGAATGTGTTTTTCGAGTAGAAAGTGCCGTGCATGAAGTGCGTCGTTGCGGATTTTGAGCTCGACATGGACTACCCAAAAAGGTTGGTCACGGGAAGACGCAGAGACGTGTCTCGACTTGTTCTCAGTAACTCAGTTTTAGCGATTGAGATGGTCATTTACTGTGACTGCGAGACTCCAGTGTTGAAAGCGCATCTTCTATAAACTTTTAAAATTATTTCATTAAAAAAAAGTGTAACTATTTGGAGGTGTTCCGTGTGTAAAATGCTAATTGTTTTTGCGAAGGCAAATTACGTCAATTGGACTCGTCAAAAGTCAACACATCATTTTTGACGAGATGGTTGGGTGAATCCGTTTCAACACATTCGTCAACTTGCATTCACACAACGCGCGCAGCTCTACCATGTAATGTCTGAACGATCGTTACACTTTAAAGAAATCCACAGTTTCGCCTGAGTTCGGTCAACACTTCCAGCCATGCTGGGCTGGGTCGCGCCTATTCCCAAGACAAGCAAAACATCAGCAGTCTTCCTGGCGGGTATTCTGTTTGTCTTCGGAGACTAAAACATAGTGATGCACCTGTCTGAGGAGGATTTATGGCTGATTTTGCTCCCGCACACCTCTCGGTTAGTCCCAGTAGAGCGCAGTTAGTCCGCAGATTTTGCGCAAGGTCCATAGCTTGAACCAGATGGTCTTTTCGGGGAGCCACTGAAAGTTAAGAGGACCAAACGCTTCCGTTATTCCTTTGAGACAATCTTTTTCTTTAGAGTTTTATAACCGTATCTTGTAACGGTCAAGCTAGTGAAGGTTACTAGATCCAACAGCTAGTAACTCTTACTAGCCTCATCAGAAGAACAGAAAAATTTTACTACTTCTAACTAGTAACTCGCACTACGTCCCGCCGGAAGACATAGTAGCCGGTACAGTCACCGGGCAGTATGCGCCACTACCTTCAGGAACCAAGGAACCGTCCTCCTGGTAAAAAGGCAAGCCGTTTCCAGCTTCTTCAATGCACACCGTAAGAATAAACGAGTTATTAACGATGCATTGTACCAAAAGTCACTCGAAAACTCCTGAACCCAGGTGGTGCTAGTAAAAATTCAAACTCCAAATTGTCAAAACGTATTATCGCTGGAATGTATTTTATTCTCACGCTGCGTACATGGCCATTTCCAGGCGTATCATGAATTTAAAACATACAATGAGTTAAAACAAAGATCACACACAAACAACACATGCGACGACATGCTAACCTACTCGCTGCCCCAATGGATACGCATGAGTGTTTTTTACTGATTGTTTGAAATAAGTCGTTGGTCAGTGACTACATTGTCTGTGAACGATGTTAGTAATATGATGCTGCTTTCTCGCTAATATTGTTCTCTAATATCGTTGCCAAACATTCCAAGGACTGTATATCGTACCAAAAAGTAACGGTACACACAGGAAATGCGGACTTATAGCAAACCGTTACCGTGTTCCACGTACCACACTACCGCTGCCTTTGAAGCATGCATTTAAGCGCACGCCCAGGTGGTACCATGACCGCGGGGCGCGCACTTAAATTATGCTTTAAAGACTGCGAGGGTGCTATAAGGGGAACACGGCCGAGCTCGAAGCAGTCTTCGACGCATGAATTTAACACGACACCGAGCCGAGCGCTCACGCCGCACACTTCTCCAATCTGTGTCTGCGCTCAAGCTCACAGCGAAGATGTCAACATTTTAGTGCACATATTTTGGTTGAATCTCGGTAGTGTTGACTATATTTGCTGAGAACGAAAGATAAGCCATAGGCAGGACGTCAAGTCTGACAACCCACACGGACAATTACAAATCCCTAGATTGCCGGTGAACTCTTTAGGGCTCACCCTAAACTGAAGATTGCAAGTTTGTGTGTAGAATGCCAAAAAAATTGGTTTTGATGCCACGCACGACGGGTCGCCGATTTTTTTGTTTTGTTTGTTTGTCTCTTAAGGCAGTATTTTATAAGCATGTGGAGGGCTCTAACATTAAGCATTTAGGTTTGCACTCAGCACCCGTTACGCAAAACGCAAGTACGTTGTTTTAAAATGACAGTATATTTTAGTTACGCTTTTTACAAAGATTCCGTGTAGTGTGATGCACGCTAGAAGGAGTTCGGTTAGCACTCGTAGTGCATTGTAAAATTTTCCCTTCTACAATTTTCAAACAGTGTTGACTTATATCAGGGGCAAACTCACTTCTTGGAAAAATTGATGTCCACATTATTTTTCTAGCTTAAAAATATGTATAATATGTATATATCCTGTTTAATTTTGTGTAGCGTTTTATACCATACAACACAACCCCATATATCAATTGAATATTTCGCCAGTTACATTGTGTTTAAAGAAAAACGAACATATCTTAGTTTATAAGTGCCCCCTAATTGTGACGCCACTGCTTCACAGAACCTGTTGACTTGGGCATTCCCATGGTGAATGCATGGGACTGGCTTTCGCTCCGAAAGAAGGTGTTCAAAACTGGAATGTTGAATTGAAACAACTAGAAATAATTAGTATAGACAGCAGCTTGATCTCACACATGTTACGACAAAGTTTTCCAAGATATGGCTGCTTTTGACATCTTTTTCAATAATTTCCGGTCCTCGAGCTGTCTAGAGATACCTGCAGCAGATGACTAACGCATGCGGAATGACTGAAGCATGCCATCTGCAACTTTGTGAATTGCTTGCATAATTATACGATTTTATTTTTGTATGTGTAGAGGCTTGCAGCGACAGCATCGTTTTAGCTCGAGGGTGCCCGGATGCGAGCCAGACGTTCAGACCTCTCGTGCACAACAGCTGAGTTGGTCTATGGCACCACACTCCGATTACCTGGTGAATTTTTCACACCAGCGAGCAACAGAGACTTGTCCGACCCAACAAGCTACGTGACCCGCCTAAAAGAGGTAATGGAAGGACTACACGCGACCCCACCACGAACGGCTCGTCGAGACAGTTACGTCAGCACACATCTCGACACCTGCACACACGTGTTCGTTCGACACGACGCGGTGCGAACTCCCCTCCAACATCCATACGACGGCCCCTACAAGGTCGTAAAACAAGGACCCAAACAATTCACGGTCACAATCAGGGGAAACAACCAAGTGATCGCCACCGACCGCCTGAAGCCCGCTTTTGTAAACACCGCTTCCGACGCCGATTTCCCCCTCCCCATCCTTCCACCAGCTACAAATTCTTCGCCTCGTCCTTCACCGGCTTCTCTACCCACGCAGGACGAGAGTGCGCTCCCCATCTCGAAAAAGCCGGAAAGAACCACACGCTCTGGACGGCGAGTTCACTACCCGGACAGGCTTCAACTCTCCCTGCGTGAACCATAAACTTCGAATTCTCCTGCTCGTGCCACCTTTCTGCGCTCTGTGCCACTAGGGGGGAGTGATGTAGAGGCTTGCAGCGACAGCATCGTCTTCCCCGCACCACGCTCCCTCGAGCCGCGGACGAGGCTGGCACGCACCGGGGATACCAGACACCAGCTCGGGGGCCCGGATGCGGGCCAGACGGTCTGACCTCCGTGTAGACTAAACAACTCAAGTCGCCCCCGTGGCAAGATAGGAGAAAAGAGAGAGAGAAGAGAGGAGTGCAGACGCCTTGCGAGCAGCGCCCGGTTAGCACTGGTGAACACTCCTCGTGGTTGTAATGTCGTCATTCTTGTGTCGTCCCTCAGAAAAATAAAACGAGTTGAGTAGAACATTATTTGTATCTACATATGTATTGAGAACATGATAGGTCTTATCAGGTTTACATACACCAATTATATGGGCGTATGTTACGGAATACCTCCTGTCTGTGACGAAAATCATGATACGTATGGAAATCTGCTGGTAATACGGCGTGAAAAGGGTCTGTTGAGAGTGTTATATTAAATCAGCATCGCGGGCTGACTTTTGCAGTTGACGCGCGTCGTAATGAAGGAACAAATGAAGCATTAGTATTAGTAAAACAAGTGCTGGCCTGCACTTGCATGTCGTCGTCGCAACTTAGCATCATTACGTGACTCTGCTTCGGAATCTTTTTAACCTTTTCAGATATTGCAGAAGCCTCTACGGACAGGAGTTCGCACGTTCACCCCTTGAGTGCCGATCAAAGTTGTGCACAGGCCCAACTCACTTTTTGAAGTCTCACAGAAGGAATGGACCTTTTTCACATAAAGACGCCACCCGGTGGCGGATGTATGAACAAGTTTGTTATGCCATTCCGGTTTGTACCAACGGCACGGACGGCACACCATGAAGGGATTAACCTGAGACTGGGGTGCAGAAGAAACATTAAAACGTAGGAGGGACAGTAAATAGAGAGGACTTGAGACGTCGTCTTACCTATTTTCTGTCTCTTCTACGTTTTGATG
This sequence comes from Ixodes ricinus, assembly GCA_037355805.1. Classification (NCBI taxonomy): domain Eukaryota; kingdom Metazoa; phylum Arthropoda; class Arachnida; order Ixodida; family Ixodidae; genus Ixodes; species Ixodes ricinus. The sequence goes on along the minus strand of JAZHYW010040533.1, from coordinate 115,921 downwards.
TTTTTCTCTACACCAGCCTCAGCTTTATCTAACATGGTTAATATTAACCAGCTCGCCTGCATCCTTAAGATATTTTCTCGGTACACCAGGAGTACGGACTTACGGGACAAGGGATTTTCACACAACTTGATCAACTTTGCGGTGTGACCTACGGGCACCAAGGCACACGACTACCTAGCGAGTGCGGCGAGATCGCGGTGATCGCGATGTAAGCGTGCAAGCAACCATGGCTTGGTTGGCCCGGTGGCGACGACGAGTTCGGCCCGTATTCTACAAACGTAGAGCATTTAAAGCAAAACTACTACGAACCGGCAATGCACGATCGTGATGAAAACGCTAAAACAAGAAGTCAATACGGAGTCTAAGCGGGTCTAGGTAGGTATAGGCGATGTTAGCCAAACCCCGGTCGACGCAAACGACGGTGCTCGATAACTCTTAGCTTTCTTCCGCTTCTCCCGATCAACAACCGGGTCAATTCAAACATTTTTAGATCAATAATCTTATACGTTTTTAAGTGGTGTGTATCAAACGTCCATCAAACAAGCATACCCCCTAAGAACGTAGAGAAATTCAGTGAACGATGTACCTTAGTGCACTGACACACTGCGACGATGAACATGTAAAATATAATCCCTTGTTGTAAGCATTTCGCACTGTCTTAAAGGCAGTGTTGGGTAAAGTACATCTAAAAGGTACTTCAAGTAAAGTACAAAGTAAATGAGACGTGATGTACTTTAAGTAAAGTAGTAAGTACTCTGGGTGCAATGTACTTGAAGTAAAGTACTATAATTACAATGTACTTTAAAGGTAAAGTACAAGTATTTTAACAGCAATATTTCATGATGTCCTTTAATTCCCCTATACAGTGATTTTTAACTGGTATGCATTGCCCAGGGGTAATCAGGTGTGCATGACCTATTTTCAAAAACAGTGGCAAATATTTGATAAAGTCAAGTGGCCACGGAGTAGTTATCTTCAGGTACTGAGCCAAATTCAGAAGTTTCTCTTCTGAATTTGGCGCCGCTATTACTGGATTGTTGCACCGAAGGGGGTTAAATGTACTAGGAGAGAGCATGACGTCAGCCCCGTAGCTTCCGCAAGCAATCCACTCACAAAGGAGTGTCCTCTCTTTAATTAAAAAAAAAGTGAGTGTGAATGCGAGCTGGGGGTAATTAATCATAATGTGGCACCTGAGATTGGGGTGCGAAAAAATTAAGGAACTTTCAAGTCGAAGGAAAAGACAAAAGGGAATGTCTCAAAACATTGTGACGTTCTCCTCTGCTGTCTGTTTTCTTCGAGTTGAAAGTTTAACTGTCCCGCACCACAGTTTCAGGTGCTAGATTATGATTAATTTTGCTCTCATAATATTTTAAAACTCCTCGCTTGCGCTGACCGACCGAGAAGTAGCGAGAGTTCAAAAAGCTACTGGAAAGCCGCCCCCAGAACAAGCAGAGCGATGCCTCGTCTGCTCACGTTTCTGGTGAGACTAGAATATCCCTCCCAGCATTTCTTCGGAGTTGACAAAGCATCATTTTGTGATACAAATTTACCAAAACCAAATTTCGGGAATGTACTTTGAAGTCGGGAATCGTACTTTCCTCGGAAAGTACCCCAAAAGGATACTTCAAGTAAAGTACAAGTACATACTCAGAGAGTGTACTTCAAGTAAAGTACAAGTTTCCTAAACCTACTTGAAGTAGTACTTTAAGTACAATGTACTTGAAGTACTTCCCAACACTGCTTAAAGGTTCAATCTGTATAGCTTAGAGCGTAAAGAAGGGACTAACAAATCCACCAACAAAGCCAAATATTCTTTCAGGCGCAAATGAAGTAATTGAATTTGAAAAGTATAATTTCTTCATCTCCAAACGTAGACCTACGAGATTTCATTAAAAGATAAAGACACTTAATAAAATGCTCAAGTCGATAAAAAATATTGGGTGCATTTTTACATTATTTTATTGTGCTTATTGCAATATCTCGTTAGTAATTAAAGCGGAGCTGATGACTATAGGCCGGATGTTTAGGCACTAAAAAAGCCACTTTTAGGCGCCTATAAAAGGCACTAAAAACTTCGTAATAGGCATTTATAGGCACAATCACTTTTTATTAACAAGGTGCTTTTGAAAGCATTTAGGGCCTCTGCCATTCAAAGAAATACAGAATAAAGTGGTACAATAGGAATACAATTTATTTTGTTTAACATTCGAAAAAGGTCGACTCAAGCCCACACCGGTACTAAGCTGTTTCATGTTGTACATAGTCCAACCAGAAACAATGGGTGAAATTATGAAAACAATAGCAAACAGACACTATCTCAAGATTCATGGGTTCAGACTTGTGCCTCCTGTCGCCTAGAACCAGTTTGTATGTTGAAAGAGAGCGTTCCAAGTGAACTGACGTAAGTGGGGCGTACTTGTTCTAGGAATATTCAATGCTTCCACACCCTCTGGTACCCTGGAATGTTCCCCGGTGAGAACCTTCGAGACATTTTTGAGTACAAAAAACCCACTATTTTTGCTCAAGACGGACTGAAGCTTTCAACGAACTTGTACAGGACCGTGGCGCGCGGGGACGGCGTCGGCTCGTTCTTAAACGTTCGACATGAGCCCGATGTTCCGAGCCAGAGTTTCGCCAGCACTTTCGAGACTTTTGATTGTGTCCGCCAGAAACGTGAAATTGGAGCACAAATACGCCAGGTCATATTCGAGAGTGTCCTCGCGGAAGATATCTTGAGCCTTTCTGACTGAGACACTATCGTCTGCTGGAAACCCGTTCATGACCATCTTCACACTAGCAAAGTTAGTGCTGCATTACTCTAAAGCTTTAGGCAGCGTTCCCCATCGCGTCGCAATGGGTTCTGGTGGAAGAGGCACCCCAGTTAGCTGTTCCTTAAATGCACAAACACGCGACGGTGACTTAAAGAACACAGCCTTCACAGCAGCAACGACATCATTTACATGCTTGAGGAGTTTTCTTTTCTTAACTCTTCGCAAATGCGGTGAATGCCGTGGGCGAGGCAGGTGGCGTGCAACATCCGCGGGTAGAAAGCCTTCAGAAGGAAGGCAGCTTTGTGCATATAAGCCGCCGCATCCGTGTAAAGTAGCAACACCCTGCTGTCTTCCAATCCAGTATGGTATAGCACCTTCAAGGACGCGTTGACGAAGTACTTGGATAAAAGAGCGCGGAAATACAGTCATACTCACAGGCACACAAGAAGGAAACAGACTCGCAGCGCTGACTAACAACTCAGTGATATATTTCTTCTTCCTCAAATCGTCATCTTGTTCTGCTTCATCGGTTTCATCCAAGCATGAATTACCAACTAGCCCAAGCATCCACTTTGACAAAGTACGCCACAGTCTCCCCATTCGTTATCTCTAGCGTCTTGGAACACACAAGAAAAGTCGTTGTTCTCTCGTCTCAGGATTCTGCTTCTGGCGCTCGACGTGAACAGTCGCAGAATGGATGGCTGCTCCGGAGCTGCGATAACGGCCCTTGGCGGCCGTGGTTTTTTGTCTCATGACGGTGCGTTTTCCACCGACGATTACAAGATTGTTCTGCCACCTATCCCAACTGAGGCGGCGTCTCTGAACTATGTTTTGCTCCATAGCGACATCAAGGGACGCCCGTACAGGAGTGAAGAGTTCAGAGAAGAACTGAAACGGTGTGGTGTTCTCAGCGACATCGCGGTCCTTTGGGCCTTTTAAATGAATCACGTCTGGTTGGCAACGTTACGTAGGCCCGAGGCCAGTCAGCGACTTCTAACTGCCAAAGAACTCGAGGTGAAGGGACTCCGCGATGTCATGATCGATCCCAACACAACGGAGGTTCGTGTTCGCATTCACTGGCTTTCTTTTCACGTACCGGACGACGCGGTCCGCAGACTCATGGAGCCCTACGGGGAGGTTGCCGACGTCTGGCGCGAAAAGTGGCGGGTCGCAAGATTTGAGGACGTAGAGTCGACCACCCGAGTCGCCCGCGTAACAATCAGGAGCGGTGTCACGCCGGACAGCATCCCTCACCAGCTGTGACTCCACGGGGCTAACCTGCTCGTCGTCATCCCTGAGAGGGCGCCTGTCTGCTTGCGGTGCAAGCGCTGAGGGCATATTAGGCGAGCCTGTCACGTGCCGAAGTGCTCGGAGTGTTTCCGCTTCGGGCATGAAAAGGAAGAATGCGTTAAGAGGTATGCTCGCGTAACCGGCGGTGCCTAGGCGGAAGACATGTCGCCCTTAACCATGGACGTTGAGGATGTGGACGGAGCTGCGCACGGTCTGGAACTTGGTGCCCCGTCAGCTGCGGAGCATCAGGGGAACTCTACAAAAGCCAAAGGTGCTGCGGAGGCTCGCGCGGAAGAGGGTGCCAACGAGTCGGCGACAGACACCCCTGTGACCAAAACGGTGTTAAACCTCTTTCTGCTGCGGCGCTGCCCGAGGACAACGTGGTACCCCGTACAGCCTGTACCCCGTCAACCGAGGAGTAGGCTTCGGAAGAGACCTCCGACATGGACGCCGCCAGCGAGTCAACCAAGCGCAGTCTCGACGAGCTACTCCTGACGCCGGGCGTGGCGCCCAATCCCAGCGCGTGTTGGGAGAAGAAGAGGAAGGGCAGGTACCATATAGTGCCCGACCCCCACCCAGACGACTGCAGGCGGCTTGTGCTTGACTGATATATGTCGAATAAAAATTGCTTGAAGTGTTTTTAGAGGGTCATGCCATGATTCAGTAAACTCAAGCATGACAATTGTATGTGCCTGTCTCCGCCGCGGGGGAGGGGAGACAGTTTTGTAGAGGCTTTGGACTTTGCGTAGGAAATTCTTCATCAACTCATATTTCAGTAAACCTTTCATTATATAAATACATCTATATCATCTCTTTAATAAAGATGCGTGTGTTTTTCTTGGTACATATTATATGAGAGAATGACGCCTTAGCGATTAGAAAATATTTGAGCGGACGAACGTTATTGCGAATGCCATTTTAGCGAATAGGCTCTTTTTTCGGCTGTGACGAGCTAGGCTTTTAAACTGGCGCGGTTACCCCTCGCTGTCGATCAGGGGAAACAAAGCTACCATTCGCTACAGCGTCATTCGATGAAACGTCGTGGTTTCGTTTTCATTCGCTAAATCGTCGTTCAATCAAGTTTCGGTTTTTCTCCGAAACAACGTACCTAAGGGTGTATTCTTACCTGCTTTTCACACGGTTGAAAGAAGACCATATCCCCGTCGGTCGAGTAGCAAAGGAAATGTTGGGTCCATTACCGAATCAGCACGCTCTCTGGTACCTTTTTCTTTTGGCATTGTTGAGGAGCTTCAGGCAGCGAATGCGAAGAGCAGCAAACCACAGACCACCGGACACAATAACGTTAAAGACCGACGCGCACGCGAAAGGAACAAACCACGGCTTCCTATTTCTTTCACCTCACATGTAAGCTAGCACCATAGCCTCTTCTATACTCACAAAGCCTAGCAGTTTGATGACGGAGCCAAGTGCACGGCCGCAGAATTGGAGCGCGAGGATCTGGTATCACAGAGCATTTCTTTGGGAGTCGGGTATTCAGCGCACAGCTTTTGCAGCGGCGAGGACCTGAAACATGGTTTTCAAACCGGATGAGAAAAGGAGCGGTAGACCGAGGAACGCGAGAAGCATAAGCGGACATTCCATCGCTCGGGACAAGTGTGTTTCAGCGTCTCACCGCAGCGGGGCAGCCATTACATGCCTCTTTGTCTGCCGCTCTACTTTTTCACTTTTGGCGGCCGCGTCACGTGACTATCTGCCAGGCTTTGTCAGTATAGAGGAGGCTATGCTGGCACGCACGCACATGCGCAGACGCATACGCACACGCACATACATACAGATACACGCGCTCTCTCACTAGAAAAAAAAAAAGATTTTTGGTGGGCATTCCGCTCCAGTTTCCCGATCTTCCAATGAATCGCAGCGAATAGGACGAGCCATCCCAGCCAATCCAATACTACTCCAGTTGGTCGGAGCGACATGCGGAGACTCCAGGTCACACGCCACACTCCCAGCGCTGTACTGCCTAGACGCGCCCAGTATCCACTAAGGTCCATTTAGGGTGAAACGAAGTACAGCAGCATCCAGATCCAGACTTCCAGCCTCCAGGCCGCTCCCGGGCTGCACACTGTCCAGACACGTTAATATAAGAAACCCGCTTCTTTCGGGCGAGACGAGAGGGGGAGAAAGCAAAGAAGGACGATGCGTGGGGAAGGGCGGAAGGGCCTTCGACTAGATGGAAGGCGCCGTTTGCGCCTTGGCTTACAGGCGCGAAGAAAAAAACTGCGATGTTTGTGATGGATTTCGAGAAAAAATTGGGGCAGCCTGTTGCGATTCATCGCAGCAAGATGAAAAATAGTTCGCTTGAGGTTGAAACTACACAGAACAAGTCATTTTGAGGTAGGGAAGCAAAAAAAGTCAAAAATAGGCATTTATAGGCAGGAAACGGTAGTTTAGGCACCAACGCCGAATCAGGCCTATATAGGCACTATAAAACCACACTTAAAACGCTTCTTAACTCATGATTCGTGCTCATATATAGAAAAGGCACGATGGGAACCGAAGGAACAAAATAGGCATTTGCCTAAAGATCCGCCCTCTACTCATGACAAGGCAGGGGAAGGTTTGCTTTTCCTCCACTTCCTTACCCTTTCCTTGACCTCTCCACGTCCTCCTACCCCTCTTCTCCTCCTCTCCTCCTTCCGCCCTTCTCCTCTGCACCCCTGCTGCTCCTCCTCTCCTTGTTTCTCCCCCATCCTCCTCGCCCCTTCTCTTCCTCCCGTTTTATCTACTGTCCTTGATCTTCCTCCTTCTCACCTCCTCCACCATTTCTCCTCCTCTCTCCTCTTCCTTTATACCATCCGCTTTTCCTCCTGCATACCCTCCCCTTCTCCTCCTCCGTGCCCTCCCCTCCTCCTCCTTTGTACCCTCCACTCCTCCCACAGTTTCCGGGCTAAATTTAGCTGGAAAATTGACGCCGGGTGATCTCAGCACCACTTCAGTGTCCCCGCTATATTTAGCAGCGAAAATGACCTCATATTACTTCACCCATGAACAAATGCAGTTTCTCTGCTAGATTTAGGGGAAAACTGATGTCACGTGACCTCAATACCATTTTCATTCCCTCAATTTAGCTGGGGAACTGAAATGGTGCTGAGGTCGTGTTACGTCAGTTTTACACCTAAATTTGCGCAGAAAGCTGAATGCGCAGTGCTCCATTATGGGATGTCGCAGACCTACACACTAACTCAGTTTCTTCGCTAAATTTAGCGGGAAATTGAGTTGGTGGATAGGTCTGTGAACTATAGACTGACATATACATCTACCAACAAATTGCATGCTAACATGTGGTCTACAAAATTTATTTGTTCGTCAAAATGCTTAACATCAAAGCTTGTGATCTTACACATCAAACTGCTAACACTACAAGGAAGCCACGTCAATACCTATTTCAGGACTTGCAGTGTTACACTTGCTCTCTTCAGCGGTCCAAGTTGGCCGTTTTCTTACTACCCAAACCATTACCACAAACAAAATGATGGACAGCCATGCCGTCGCGAAGCAGACGTACAAGTACGCTGGAGGATGGTAGTCAAGGAACTGTCCGACCAGCAGAGGTGGCGACATGGCCCCCACCACCGCCGCTACTATAATCAGCGACATCATTCTGTTACTTATTTCCATGTAAGACGCTGTCCACGCCACAATAGCCCCGTACACGGGCCCTTTGCCGACTCCCAGCAATGAGACACACACCCAAAGCACGATCTCCAACGAAGATCCCCACATGAGTAGAAGGGTCGCGGTAACCGCGAGAATGACGTGCGATACCACGAGCATCTGAAAGGAGGTGACCTTGAGGGTAACTATGGCGGCCATGATTCGGCTAGCCGCGAAGGATGAGAAATAGACGGCCGTCAGATGGGATGCCGACGACTTGGATAGATGGAGGTCGCATTTGACGGCGTACGCTGTCAGCATCTGTCCCGTTGTACACTCCAGGGCAACGTAAACGCAGACGTAGGTAAACAGTAGCGTCAACAGGACTGTGGTAAAGCGAGCATTGTCGTCTGCTTCTTTTTCGCCAGATGAGACTTCTTTCGGTGCGGTCTCCTGGAGCTTGAAGTCACTGTTGTCCACGAGGTACAGTGCGATCATGGAAACGAGGGGTATGAGGTAGAAGCCACTCGCTATCCCAAATGCGTACTGGATCCGGGATTCTTTACTGGTAGCGTTCTGTGTCTGGTTCCATATATGTAGGCTTTCGTTGTTCAGAAAGTACGCAGTGTCATTCAATGTGGTGTCCAAGTGCTCGGAACTTGAGAAGGCAAACGTAGACAGGAACGGTTCGGCGAGCAGTGGAGCAGCCAAAGAGCCTATTCCGAAGCTCAGGTGGTACACTTGGAGCGCAGGGTTGCTGTTTTCGGGCCATAACCGGATGGTCCATACGTTGGCTCCTGCATGACGTGATAATCCATTTTTTTAATGACTTCAATATGAAAGTTGATATTAAAGCGGAAATAACCCTACCGAGAAATGAACCAGCATAAACTGGATTATGGAACGGAATATCTAACTGGATTTCTTGGTGGAAACCTGAAATCTAGTTTGCAGAAAATGGACTGCACACTGGATTTCAGGTTTGCAGCAAGAAATCTAGTTAGACTTTCTGTAACAAAATCCTTTCTATACTGTTTTGTCGGTATGTTTGTAGTCTCTATGCCTATTAAAAATAAAAGGTTTACCATGTTCGGGGTTACATTTAAAGGGCCCCCCTTGCCTAAATGAAGCGAACGTTTGTCTTCCCGCCCCGCCCAATTGTACGCACCTTGAATTACACAGCTAAATTATAAAACCAAAATAACTAAGATTTCATCAGGAAATAACTTTGACAAGCTGAGGTCCTGATACATTTTCGTTTCGTCATACGATGAAACCTGTCAAGTATCAAGATACTTCACCCACTAATCATGACGTTGCGACTTTTTCGTTCCCACCACTTACCACCATCGAGTCGCTCTCCCGAGATACCGCGGATATATTTGTCGGACCACAGCCTTTTATATGAGTTTATATAGGAAGCTAAGGATGGATAAACGGGCAAATATCTCAATGATAGATTGCGAGAACATTATAACAATACGAACAAGACTATATCTGGCCATGTATTAGAATTCACTTCCAAGACTGTGGTCTTCAACCCCAGTTCACAAAAATGCACTGTATGAGAGCCAAGTGGCGACCCTTTTATTAGAGGAATCATTTAGGCGAAGGAGATTGCGCTACTCGAGAAGTGTGTCAGCGCCCCTTCCGCTTTTTCATTCTCCAAAGAGCCATTCTACTTGGTGAAGTAGCAATGTAATGAGCGCAAATATCCACAGTAATTTTCTGTGGTGTTTTTTATTTTTTTATCAGGGCCCATTTTTTACAAGGAAGTAGAAGATACGTGACATGTAATTCATCGTTATTATTTCCTATGTGCCCTCGTTGTATGTCCTTGTTGGTAACGCGATGTTGCTGCTAATATGAACCAGAGATGCCTTGAGCTGCGCGACGCTGCCCATGTGATGATAACAGGAGGGACTGAAGAGCGCGGAGGAAGGAGAGCCTTAAAGAGATGGCATCCTGATATGGTTACTAAGGGGGATCGGTGGCCTTGTAGGTTAAAGCGCTTCAGCTCGGAGCGTGGAGCGAAAGCTTGCGCTGCAGTACGTCATTGGTTCGATCCCCACCCCCGTCCGTTTCGATCTGGATAAATTTCGCACCGGCATACGTTGGTTTAATCACTCCTGCGTGGGGCACCTTAAAGACCCCAGGTTAGCGGTTGTACTGCACTGGTAAATTTTTTATCGACAGCTAAGAGATAAGTCACCCATTGAGGCGTACTAAGATCAAGGCTGTCTAAAGATACAAGCAAAACAATTTGCCACTCGTATTGCAACTCACTCGATAAACAAGCGCTGATTGCTTGTTTATCGAGTGAGTTGCAATACGAGAATTTCTAGAGGTGTTTTGTATGCTTCAGTCTTCAAATCTAGAGCTCAGAATCCGCGCACACTCCCACAAAGAGGTATTGGTACCCGACAAATTTTTTTTATAAAAACAAAATACCTGAGCTCCATTTTAGGCCGGATATGTGTTTTAAGAGCTTTAGGAATGACGAAAAAGGCTCACATCCACAGAACGGTCAGGTTATGCCGATGTAAGTATTGCACGTACAAATACACAGTCAGAACAAGCAAGAAGCTCGCCTTCAATTGAACGTTGTCTTTGAGACATAATTACAATAAAGTGCTAACGTCGATAGGGAATCGACAAACACGTTTAAAGTAATATATGTCGTGCCTTTTGCATCCTAATTGATTTCATGATTGCTCCAACAATACTGGGTTAATTATGGATATTTAACATGGTACGTTCCTTTTTGTTCTCGGTAAATGTTCTTGACATTGTGTCAGATTAATTCCAGGACCCTATCCCGCTGTCTATTTTGTAGACTTACAGTATTTCATTTTCGTTAAGAAAGCTACAAGCGCGATTTAGCGCGCGCTTCTGCTTTGAGATAAACATTTCTAGCACGAGCGCTTGTTCAGCGGTGGAACGCTGCAAAGCAGCAACCTTGTGTTCTTGCGCTTGTGGCATTGGCTGCAGTGTGTGCTCACTAATTTTTAATAGACAAGAACATTTTGCAGCGTGTAGTTTTACGCGGGTTACCATGGTTATAGACGCATGGGCGCCGCCCTAACTGACCTTCAGTTTCTGTTCCCTCTTATTCCGTTCGCTTCACTTCATCATTGCCACTGCAGGATAGGTTGTTTTCACTTTAGCTGCTACTGTGTCCTTCTCGTCAGCATAGGCCCTTGTAGAGGCTCGTCTACGCCCAGTTCAGTTGCTCAGTATCTTTATAACATAAAGAAGGTCGGTAATAGGAGCTCTATATGGCGCGAGTTTAAATCGGCTATACCTTTACAACGGTGCTTTGAAGAAGCCCATTTATTCCACAATTCGGCAGAGACACTTAAGACTGCTTATCTGTAGGAATGTGAAAGCATTCTTACACGCAGCGCATTCCTACAAGCATCGCGGCTTCCGTGACGAGTCATCTGCGCTCCTATGCTTTTCTTAAGTGTTTTATTTCTGATGCCCATCCGCTATGCAGCAAATCGTAATTTATGTGCTCCTTCCGTTCAGCCAATGGGTATTTAGGGACCGTTGATCGCTGCTACAGACATCAGATAACGCCGGCTTCGCTCTATGGTACAGTTAATGCTTTCGCATTAAAATATATTCGTTTAGCTATGACACGTGTTCGATACAATTATATTTTGGATCCCGGACAGTCAAATGTTTGGCTCGGTTTACGCATCGAATGTGCTGTAGAGGTAATACCCAGAGCTCCCATGGCAAGAAAAAAACAACAGAAGTTTACAAAAGAAAAGGGGCTGCGTTTTTTAGGTACTTTACTGAAGTCAACGTCGAAATCAAATAGCGGAATGTTTCAGGAGCGTGACCCAAAGAAATATCAAAATTGACGGATACCTTATCTCAAATGTTTAAAAACTATTTTTTTTCTAGAAAGCATTAAACAGTTGTTTTGGGAAGTGAAGCGTCTATATTTCTTTTTTCCTTCGAATTTTAGCGGAAAATTAAACTGGTGTATTGCCCACGTTGTGTGATAAAATCTCCTGACAGCAAATTTCGCGCTAAATTTAGTGGCGAAAAGAATTCGTGTGTAGGTCTTCTGACTCCAGGTCAAGTGATATGTATTTCCTCGCAAAATTTAACGAGATAATGTATTGGTTTGTAGGTCTGATGACATGACGTCACGTGAAATTTCTTTTTTCTCTGAACTTAGCGGGTAAAAGGACTTGGCATTTCGAGCACGTGACGTAATTTTTCCCGCTAAATAGAGCTGGAAATGCTCGAACTAACGGACGGTCAGACTGGCGGACGGGTGGAAGGACGGACGAATGGACGGCAAGATTTTAAATTGTGAGGGGGAGGGGAGGGTGGTTCCGTTCGACAGAACTTCATGCTTTCAACCCAATCATAATTAGAGTGGATATCGAGCATCTCCCAATAAACATTTTACTCCAACATCTGCCATCTATGCCGGAATTATAAAAATTTAATATATGAAACACTTGTTCTGCATTTAAATGACGTCAGTAAACCGATTAACCTAGGATGACACCCGCACCAAGAAAAAAAAATCGGCACCTGCCCTTGCCTTCAACTTTAATGCATGAAATGCATTCTATGGAATTGAGTGGGAATCGGTGATGGAATTGGTGTGTCACGTTACTTATATTTTCCCTAAATTTAGCGGGTAAACCGAATGGTTTCATAGGTCACGTTTTGCCAAGTCACTGGACGTCGATTTCCCCAGCTAGATTTAGCGGGAAACCGGATTGGTGTCTGGATTCCAAGACGCGAATTTTCCCGATAAATTAAGCGGGTAACTGAATCGGCGAAATGTTCACCTGACGTCAATTTCCCGCTACATTCAGCGGGAAAACTGAGTTGGCGTATAGGTCAGGTGTCGCCGAACTCCCCGAGTTGTATAGGTCGAGTGACGTCGGGTCTCTTCAGGTGACGCCATTCTCCCTGCTAATTTAGCGGAAAAGGCGCAGACGGACACATGGACCAAATTTTGCGTTTGGGGGTAGCATTAAAAGTTTCAGTAGCCAATCAGATTGCGTCGTCATTCGGCAAGAACGGCGATGAACCAATGACGAAACAGGAAACTTCATGATTTAAGACAATAGAAAAGGGTTGTCTCCTCTTATTCCGATGTTCTCTCGCAGCCCCATTGGCTACTTGATTGTGGTGACACGACAGGGATGGTTATTCCCCGACGATTTTATTCTCTCTGACTATAAATCGGTAAAAGATCTGATAGTCAATGACTGACGATTCCTGATCTTTGTTATACTAGATATTTGCCTAAATTATCTTATATACACATGTAATATTTATCGTTCATAAAAAAACGAGAACGCATTTACGATTTAGTAATGTGCAATCAGCTTTAAATTAGAAAGTCTCACTTTATTCAAGTTGTCTGCTATATGTTCTACGATATAGTAAAAGTAAATTTTTCATTAAACTCGACAATGCGTATTCTTATTGAAATTGTGCTTGAATATTCTACACATGAGATATTCTATTCACATGCTTATTGGTGCGTGTTTCGATTTGTCGAAATACGTTTTCTTCATTACGTGCTTAAATGTATCCGTCACTAGCTGTTAACCATGTATACTGTTAACTGTACGTAATTCCATTTGTATTGTGTTTTTTTCTTGAAATGGAAACCTGTTGATGTATTTATATGGAACAGTAATTAAAATATGTCAGTTAGCTTCCTTATAACTTAGTTTATCAATGGAAATGTGGCCCGCAGGCGAAGAGGTCGTATAGTTTGATCATTGTCGTTGCAAAAAAATTAACATTACTAGCAGCTTATGAAACAAAGAGTTGTGATCCATCTTCTCACTTCGTGTTTCGCTCTTTAGCTTTCTTATCGGCCGATTTTGTGATCCAAATGATTTCGGAGTGGTAATAAAAACCTCGGGACACGACGCACATTTACATTAAATTGTCATTGAAAATAGCTTGTTTTGACTGCCCAGGTAAAACAATCTGTAGAATAGCTTCGACATATAACGCATGAAAAGAAGTAAATATTGAGAGAGAACGAACCTGTATCAAAGGCGCCAAAGCTGAGTCCACCAATGAAAACCATGGCGAGCGCCAGTGGGAGCGTTCCACTTATGGGAATCATAAGCACCGTTCCGAAGGCCATCAACATCGTCACGATGGTTATCACCTGCGTGTTATAGGTGTCAGTACAACTTCCCACCTGCAAAAAGAGAGAAACTCTGGATGAATATTATGAAACCTACGCTCCATTTGACTTCGACCACAGCCGCGACGCTGCAATCATATGGATTTCATTGAGCAGCGTCGAACGTGCATCCTCCCGGCGCTCGTTGTCTTTTTGTGTTTGCGTTTGCCGGTTAAGACGATCGAGCACAAAAATAAAAAATTAAAAGACGTCTACAAATCTCTGTGATGCGAAACTAGAGCGCACTTTCCCCGCTAAATATAGCGGGGGAAATGACGTCACATGACTTCGTGTTGCGTCACACGTGAACATATTTAGTTTGTACGCTAGATTTAGCTGGAAAATTGACGCCACGTGACTTCCAAAACAATTAAATTTCTCGCTAAATTTAGAGGGGCGGTTAACGCTAGATTTAGCGGAGCGACGCCGACGCCAAGGCCGACGCCGACGCCGATGGCGACGGAGATGCTGCGAAACGCGGAAACGGGCGCCTAAAGGCTGTTCCACATGCTGCGATTCTCGTCCGAAATCGGTGCGAATTTCAGAAAAAGTGCAATTAAAATCGCAGTCGCACTGTCGCAGCGGCTCTGCGACTGGTTTCCTCCAAGTTGGTATTCTGTCGCAGAGTCGGTGCGATCACTTCATCGTCAACCATCCGTTCATTAGCTAGCTTTCATCCGCGATAGTGGCGTATTCGAAAATAAATTTAGGCATTTCAAAACTTTTGAAAATTACTAAAAAATTCTAGTTACATATTGTATTCGCAAAACATTGGTCTTTACTAAGACGTTTTCGTTGGATTTTAGGAAAAGCAAAACGCGTCGCGTCCGTGTCCGAACAGCTGGCCGCGCCGACAGAAATCGCGCGGTTGTTGGAGCATGGGAAACCAAACATTACGATCGTACTCGCTGCGTCGGCTGTCGCACCGATTTTTTTCGCAACAGTCGCTGCAAGTGAAACAGGCTTAAGAGCTGCGCTTTAAAAGCAGCATGGCGGTGCATTCACCATGGGTGATTGGTTTTGCGCAACATTAATAAATTACCTCAGTTGTGGAACTCCTGCGAAGGGGTTACTCTCCCTCACTTACTTCAGTCCGCCTCCCGTCCTTCGAAGCGCCATCTAGATTTTCGTTAACGAACTGTGTGTTCCATAGAGTTACCATACAGCATGGTGGAACACCATCTAGGCGTTGAGCTTCGAAACGTACGTATCCCATAGAATACACTGCAGTTACCAAAGCAGCCGTCCGGCGCGTCGAACGACGGGAGGTGAGTTGTGAGTAGAGTTAGGGGGGTACTGGTCGTGCTTGCAGCGTATATGAGCAGTTCCGTAACTGAGCCAATCAAATAACGCTGGTTTCGCGGTGATGGCAAACGCTCAAGACGACGAGAACTGTGATGATGCACTTTTAGCGCTGCTTGAGTTACTCTACCGGGTTGTAGGATTGGCTGCACTCAGACTAGAAGTGAATGGGTGTAAACTTTACGATTACTAAAATATAAGTTTGTGCTAAGTGTTTGCGTAATAGAAACGTGCTTTTGAGTTGCTACTTTAACACAACGGTCAGCTGTTCCAGCTTCCCAGAAAGCTACCTGTGAATCTAACTACGAGGTTAAAGGCTACAGTGATTGAAAAGTCACTAAAATTATATTTCTTGATTTGTACGTATTAAACTACCAAGAATAAAAACGAAGACATCTGTAGAATGTCAACAAACACCTCCTGTGGCTTTGCCATTAAAATTGCAATTTTTATTTTACAGGAATTTTGCGTGTATGGTAGTTTCGAGATGGGACGTGAATACTTTTATTAAGGATTGTTGGCACAACAGTAAAAACGGCAGGGTGGGAAAATCATTATTATCACTACAGCTTTCATTACAATATTGATGCTCATCTAAATTTTTCTGTTCCACGAAGATTTCTAAAAGCAGTTGAAACAGTATTACGTCGTATAATACTTGAAGTTGCATACACTAAAAATTACCTTCATAAAAAAGGCAAAGCTGAGTCATCCGAATGTATATCATGGAGAAAGGCCAATTGCATAGAACACGTGTTGTGCGATTATATTGAATATAACCTTGAATCGAAGTGAATGAAAATTCGACAGAGCGATACAAACGACCAGCAGTTGGGCCTTCATGTTCTGTCTGGTCCCGTTTCGGTTGACCAAGGGACCTGCTCAACCGTATAATGCCACGGAAACTCTTCTGAAACTCCTTCAATTCGATTCACCTGCACCAAAAACTTTAAAGTGTGAAGATGGAATAAAATATAACATGACAATTTTGTTGTTTGTTTTTAATTTTCCTTTTATTTTGCATTTTATGTGACATCCCTTTCTCCATCTCTATCTCTCCTTAATCTATTGTCCTTTTTAATTCTAAGTGTGATTTTCATTTTGTTCATTTCGCAGTGTAGTAAACAAGCAGTTGGCGCTGGTTCACCATTGTTTGATGAACCCCAATTTATCTCTCTAAATATTTAAAACAGTATAAATGAAAAAATATCTCTTCACGGTTGATTGAACGCTTGTTCTCCAGAAGTGCCAAGCTAGTACATCGATTACCAATACGTAAGACATATATAAAAGTATGATTACGAAAAGTAGTATTGCCCATAAATAAGCCACCCTCAGATAAAAAATTAAATATGTCTTCACCAGAACGGGCACAGATTACATATTAAATTAGTTATACATCAGATCTCGTGTCATAGTTTATGCTATTTTATGTGCACTGGACACACTCAAATTCAGTTTTACTAGGGCCATCCTTAAATTAAAATAGTCATACATGTATATGCGAGATGAGATCTGTGCGCACGTCATGAATTAAAATATAATGAGCGGTGTCATAGAGAGTTGCAACAGAATAGTGCCTCAGTGAGGAACCAACCCTACTACGGTTATGGCTGAATGTGTCCCTTGTTTGACACAAAACCACTTTTTCACTTCCGCTGAGCCGTGTTCTGCCTTGTCGATGAACCGCGTCAGTGACGACGCCATTCGTTTACACTTATGCGCTTAGTTATTGGCATTATTATAATGCAATTAAATGCAAAGGCGCAAGCGAGCTGGACAAGAATGACGAAAATAATCCTTGGAGAAGAGGAACAAGAGGGACAAAGGACAGACACAAATCTCTAAACGCAGCTAGGCGACTGGTGAGCGACCAAAAAATCCGCCTTGTACGGCGGAATTTTTGACCTTAAAATTGCAAGCTTCACCCTTGTTGGAGTTAGACTGGTGGCGGCTGATAAAACGCGAGTTGCTCTACTGACGTCTAACCCCTGCTAGCTCAGTTGGTAGAGTGCTCCAACACAAAAATCCGCCCGGACCAGGCGGATTTTTTCGGTCGCTCACCGGTCACCTAGCTGTGTTGGGAGATTTGTGTCTGTCCTTTTCCCTCTTGTTCCCCTTCTCCAGGGATTATTTCCGTCATAGTTATTGGCGTTGTTTTTCGTGTTGGTAAAGTGCTTAAGCATGGCGAGTGGCTTCGTCGACATCAAAACTCAGTAAAGAAGATGGCAGATTTGGTTAGGCCGCATTAATTCAAGCATGTTTTATTTGCTTTTTTTTTTTCGGAACCGCCTCGGCTTTATTTACTGATGCGTTTACGACCGCCAAGAGGTCGATTTTTTTTTTGTCGCCGGTTTCTTCTATGTAAAAAGAAAGACGTGTGTGTATAAATACCGAATACGAAATGATGCTTCTTTGTCTCGCCCATTACTCCGGACGACACAATCGACGATGACGCGAAATAACTCAGACGAGCTGGAAAACACTGCATCCGTGAAGAGAAAAAACACAGGGGCACTTCGTCGAAGTTGTGTACGGCGAGATTTTGAGCTGGAAATACGTCGGATCTAACCACTGAAAGATGTTTGTTGTCCATCTTGACAATAAGTCGCAACGAGAACTGTACAACCTAACAATAGTGAGTTCTGGAACAGCGTACCCAAAATCTTTGTGTACGCAAAGAAATAGCCTTGTCGCCATTAGCCAATCCGAAACGCGGTTCGGACTCGGCGCAAGCGCAGCGGCGAAACTTTTAATAGATGTGCGTACGCAAAGCTTTTAGGCATGCTATATCAAAACTCGTTAATATCTCTCCCACGGGACACAATAAATATGACTGAAAATTCAGCGTGGTATGAAAAAGACTCCCTTTGATAATATTGTATATGGGATAACTGAGTGCAAGTGAGTATAACGCAAGAAGATTTACGTCTAGAAGTTTCTTAATGTTGTTTGGCAACACTTCATCAACTCTAGTCGCAACAATGATGCATAACGTCACAAACGTAATACTGACCGATCAATGAGCCCAGGAGTTCAGCAACGCAGCGTATGGTGATGAAGTGGGACACGGTCTTCACATCTGATTCGTAGATCTCCGCCAAGTCCAAGAGCGCCACCGATGTTAATGCCATGACCAACCCCTGATGACGCAATAAAGTTGTAGCGGTTTCATTACCACATTTATCGTAATCAACTATAATCGCCTATTAATATTTTTACCAATACTATCCCGCGCAATCCCATCTAGCAGGTCATCTAACACACAGACTATTTTCCGTGACATGTTAAGGATGCATTAGCATGGACTCGTACTGCAGAGGTTATTTTCTAATCTACAACAAAGACACCAGTGGACCATATGGGTCGTCTAATTTTCCGCTGTCTCAAGAAGCATACACCACATTTTGTTTTTTGTTCTAGGCTATACTTCGTTTCACCATCACTCCAGGCGCAGCCGACGCAACGAGCTGATGGGAACAATCGGACAGCATCCAAAGGCCACCGTCCTGGTGTTGGTCGTGTTCCTGTACGCCCTTCATCGTCGCTGAACCAATTATAAACAAAAAAAGCCCAGTGACTTGCCCATTTTATGCTTCTTGATTGGAACCATTAGCTCGAAGGGTCGGTTGCCTCTGGGCTTAAGCCGAAACGAGTATAGCCTTGACAGCATAGCCCATAAATGTAATCGCAGGGTTTAGTCTCCTCTCTAAAACCAATATAGGAAATGTAAACCAATCCCGATATAACACTTGAAACCGGTTCACACATGGATAGACCCTTTCTGAACAGCTCGCGCCAACGGTTGTCCGCCGTTGCTTGATCACGTACCCTGAGCTTGTATTGGACACGACAGCTGCGCCAGCGTTCCGCGTGAACTCGGATCCAATCCCGCGCTTCGTATCTAAGCATTTGTGACCGCCAGTGTTGCTCGATGAACTTTTGAAAAGGGTCAAATGCAGCGCCAATTAAACTCTACGAATAGCCTTGATGCAGAGATGGCGTGAACGTACATAAGCGGTTCTAAGGCGCTGTATCGAGCCTGCATCGTTGGTATGAAACGAAGTCGGCGACTCGTCGGCAAGGGAGCGGTATTTGAATATTAGGCCGGTTTCTCTCGTGTAGGGGCGCGAGGCCAGTCCATGACACGAGACAGTATATAACGCTTTGATGGTGCACAACACGGCCATGCAGCGTTTTAATCATAGCGCGAGCCACGGTCGTTTACAAGCGTGAGTCATCACCCGGTATACAAGCGGTAACTGAACGTCCGAAAAAACTCAAAATATTTCAATAAACAAATAAAAAATGTAGCTCGCGCTTCAATGTCCTATCAAATGATACTAATGCCTTTCTTATAGATTTTTTTCTTGGTTTTTCTTCGCTAATTTATAACCACCAATAAAATGCTTCCAGCTTACCGTCCACGAGCACCGCAAAAAAAAAAACGTATTGGCCTATTAGCCATACCCGACCAGTTATATTTGATTTTGCCCTGAGCCAGAGGCGCTCTCCAAACTTGAAAGCTACAGTCCTATATAGCTCTCAGGTAGCGCTGCGCTGTCTGTGTAAATATATCATTATATAAAAAAGGCGACCACAAATAGTCACGCATGTTTGCGGTATTTAAAATAATTGTAAAAAACATACCATTCCAAAGCAACCCAAGTTGCAGTTGAGGGTACGCCCAAGTTTGAGCAAAAGTTGCCCCCGCTTCGACATCATGTTGTCACTACGGCATCGGCTCTCGCCGTTCAGATGGGACCAACGCAACTGAAAACGTTTTCTGGTTCCAAGCTCCGCAACCCCGCTCCCCGTCTTTATCAGATAGAGGGGAACGCCGCTTATAAACCGTCGGTGTAGGGTTGTGGATAAGACGCCTAAAAAGATAATCTCCGCCGCCACCGCTGCCCGCTAGCATGTTTGAGTTGCTAAGAAGACTCGTTATTGCTGTAAGCATGGACGAAGCCATACGAAGGCAACGTTTAGGCAAGCACCATTCGCCAGCTCGCAATGACCTCGTCACAGTGATGTAACGGCTACTAAAAAAGACTGTCTATATTCGCTTTTCAGATAGGCTAAAATGAAGTGATAAATCTGTGCTAGTTCGGTTCGCTTAACAATAAACTCTTCTGAGAGAAAAGAAAAACCCAATGATGTATCACCGTTTTGTTCAGATTAAACGCAGATAGTCCAACTTTTGAAACTCGCCCCAATCAGCAGTACTGGAGCGTGATGTTTAACGCCAAGGATATATTAGCAAAAACTAATCTCGCTTTATTGAAAGCATTCAATATTGAGATAACTACGTGCTATTTGTTTTGCTGCCAGCCAATCGTCCACTAAAGGTGTTCAGTATATACGGCATTTTAATTGGTTCTCATGGGTCTATCCATGAGGTGTTGTATATACAAATGTAGTTTTTCTACGGTCACCGAAATATGTTTTGTCTGCATACTTTTGCAATACACTTTTTGGCAGATAACTATTCATCTAAAAGTTCGAATTGCTTTTCTTTTTTTAAGATGTACAATACATTGACACGTTCTAAACTACAATAAAGAATAACTATTTCAAATGAACATCAGGTTGCAAAAACTATTTACGGTCATTTTAAGTTGTATTTTTAATTTGTAAAATGGCTCGCGTCATTACATTTATTTTTTGTGAGAAGTTACTTTCAAAAATGTGCAAATATTAGGCTTTATTTCAAGATTCCTTTGTCAGATTCGATTGCTATTCTGCTGAGTTAATGACTAATAGAACTAACATCGAAATTATAGATTTTTGGCTAAGACACTTGCATGCATCTGGGTCGAAGTTATGTTCCGAGTAAATAAGCAAACTAAAACATGCGGAAAAGTAAAGCTGCTATGTCCCCTGACAGCTGAAGAAAAGCAAGGCGTGGCTTCTAATGTTCATGCTTCTTTTTTTTCGTGATTCGCATACTGGCATTCTTATTCTTTACAAACCGCGAGCTCATTCAAGGTGGATCGATGACAAGATTCCCACGACCTGTCACGCACTGCGCTTTCTAGCTGTCAGTAACCATAGGTGTTATAGGTAAGTACATTTTGAAACCAAACTGAGAGAGCCCATTAGCTAGCACACGTGCCTCGCACGTCGCACCTCGTTTGGAGATTTTGTGACTCCCGAGCTGATCGCAATCAAAAACCACTCGTTTGTTTAGCTTCCGTCTCACTGTTCCCTATCCTAACGTGGTGTAGAAAGTGAGCTGCTTTTAATGTGCGCTCCAACTACAAAAAACAGTGCTGTTTAGCACGATATAAATAAAACCTCCCCTTGCCCCTCGCACACTCATATCAGACCTTCTGCAGGTGACGGAGGGTAGAGACATTTAAAAAAAAAAGGTATTGAGGGTTTTACCTGCCCCGGTGAGAACAGCTGTACTTGCCAAGAAGTATTGACTTCAACTGTTTAAAAAATACGTACCTGGTTAGTGTTGAGGTGTTTTGTTTTGAGAGAAAGAAAAGAGGCATTGACAAAGAGACCTCTCAAGAGTTCTCCTTAAGCATCGTCAGCACCTCATCCAAAAAAATATCCCAAGATAAAATATGCCTAGCACAACTTTTCCAAGCATTCAACACCGTCCGGGATAACAGGTAGCACGCCAGAGGAATGCCCAACTTGGGCAAAGGTCTGGCAAACATAAGGGCCCAACTTTGGCGCAGTTAGGTTTTTGCACCATGGCAATCATCAGTGCCAAAGTACGGTGCCTAACTATAGCCTTAGTTGGGCGATCCTAGGGCATGCCAAAGTTTGGCTCTTCTCTGGTACGCCAGAGGAGTGCCAAAGTTGGTGCCATAGTTGAGCCATAACTGCCAGAGCAACGCCGAATTTGGGTATTTCAGACATGCCAAAGTTTGGCGTTGCTCTGGTCTGCCAGAGGAGCGCCAAAGTTGGTGCCATACTTCAGCCATAACTGCCATAGTAAATCCTAATCTGGAAATTCGGGGCATGCCAAGGTTTGGCGTTTCTCTGGTCCGCCAGAGGAGCGCCAAAGTTGGTGCCATACTTGAGCCATAACTGCCAAAGCAACGACGAATTTAGGTATTTCGGACATGCCAAGTTTGGCTTTTTCTGGTCCGCCACAGTTCTGCCAAAGTAAGTGCCAGACTTTAACCCTAACTGCCAAAGCAACGCCTAATTCGGGTATTTTGGCTACGCCGGCCGCCTAGCGTTCGCGCAATATTGTGCGAATACTCTACGATGCGTCTGCTCCGTATTGGCCGAACGTCGTGCAAATATGTGTACGTTGCATATCATTTGTTGCGTATCAAATCACATATACGGACAAGCAAAACTTTTTCGATCGCTCCCAGAAGTTTATTAAACCACTATCATTACACACAGTGTATTCTCGACCTATTTTCAAGGGTCACACTTCTCTGTAAAACGAAAAGCAAATTATAAAATAAAATTCACACTGTCCTCATGCCAAGCAAAATTCATCACACAAAAACCGCGGAGATTGAGAGGAAAGCAGGGCTACTATCAGAACCATGCTTGCAGTGTACTTACTAATAAAAGAGCGATATCATGTAATCCTTGATAGATGCATAATCCAACTCAGGCACCACACAAACACACTCGAGAAAGAAGGCTGCGCACATTCAACTGACGTCTCGTCGTCGGCGAAGATTAGTTTTTGTCGAAGCGTGTCCAACGAACACATCACAAAAATTCCACGAACTCCGGTGAAAAAATGGCTGTTACCAAAAAATTGGCATGAACGTATTCCGGCCGTTTACGACGACAAAACACGGCTGCGTCTGCAACGCACGAAAGCAACAGAACACTGACGAGCGCATTTCGAAAACCGGACCTACGTGGCCCGCCCATTTCTGTAACTAGGCAAACGGCGAAAACAACAGCCCAGAGATCCCATCAACATGACAGAGAGAGTCACGTGAAAAACATTTTGGCCAAACGTTTTAGTCCTACGCTTCCTACGCAGAGAGGTCACGCTTTTCGCTCCACCTTTTTGACAGCCGCAGGAAGACACAAAAGCAGGTGGGGGAGGATTTGCAAAAGGCGAGGTCGAAGGGGCAACAACAACGCAGCTAAGCTCCCTCGGCATTTTCGACGCTTTAGAGTAAAAAAAACAAAAAAACAAAAACAAAGACAACTTATAGAAAAAAAAACCTGCTGTACAGCCAAAGCTACAGGGGAGAGAGTGTATCCCGACCTGTTCTACACTAGGAAAATAAGGGACGGGGAGTCCCAGCCCTTCTCTGGAATGAAATGGAACGGAATGAAAGGAAAGGCCGCTTCTGCCGGTGACCTTGTCGCCTTGCCATAGTCTGTCAGCGTTCGGCTTCCATTGTGGGCCTCAGAAAGATAATCTTCTTTCTTGAGAGCGAAATGGAAGGGGTGCTTATGTTTTGCGGGCTTGTCGCCACCCGATAGGCTTCAATTATTTCTCTCCCGACTCGCTCACAGTGACCTCCCATGGCTGTCGTGCCGGTGAAATTAGGAGCGCAGCCGGGACATTTCCTCCCGTGAATGACGATCGGGTGCTGAGAATCCGAAGCAGCTCTTTCGGCGTCCATTTGATGTTCTCGGAGCCGGTCGTTGAGGCATCGCCCCGTTTGCCCGATGTACTGTACCTGGCCCCGTAGGACAGGGGATCGCGTACACCTCCTCCGCTTCCTCTGCTTCCCCCAAGATTTCCCTTTCCCGAACTCCCACGGAGCGGGCGGGCATTGAGCTTGAAGCCGAAAATAAATGTTGTTGAAGTTGAAAGATTGCCCTGTCTGTATCGTCCCTTATGTGTCTCCACTTTCTAAATGTTCAAAAAGCACCAACACGCTAAAATAGAACAAGTTCCGGGATTTCATTTTAATTCCCCAAGTGTGATGCGGGAGCGGCGCCACGGAGCCCCGGTCGTTTCCGCTCTTTGTTATCGCTAGGATTTGACGGTGCCCACTCACAATGCAAGACACGCACAGAGCCACGCTCGCTTTTGCAATGCGCCGCCTAATAATGATATCTGTTGAGGAGACGTACGCACATCGGTCTCGTGCAGCGCTAGCTCGATGGCAGCACTTTCTGTAAAGGCGCATTCACACTGAGAATGTAAGCAGTCGCGCAATGCGACTAAATCGCATCGCAAAAAAAAATAAAAAATTAGATAATCACTTTGGCGTGCGCGATGAGCGAGTCCAACACCTTCGTTGGCGAGTCGCTTCTCAAAAACTCTCGCTCCGAACGCCGTTGATTGGCTCAGCCTCTCCGCTAATAGATCGCATCGCAAAAAGTCGGGTCAGCAAGCGACTGCTCAAATCGCGTCGCTTTTTGCCCGCGCTGGTCGCTTTTGCGATGAAAGTTATCGCGCGACTAGATCGGATCGTCGGTGTGAACGCGCCATAATGTCGAACCAGTCTCACGGCACGTCCCGATATTGGCGTGTGTACCTACGCGCGAGTACAACATCCGGCACAATTTGCGTTTGCAAAGCCTGGTCCAGCCGCGTCAAAACGTTCAGCCAACCTTTGGACTGGAGAAATCAAGAGACACCCAAAATAAGATAAAGTGGCCAGCCGAATGAAACTTGATTTCTGTTTAATTAAGATGAAGACCACCCGCGTACATCAAATACCTCATCAGCCGAACTCCAAGGCAGTAAGCCTAGTTCTGGCACTTGTTTGGCAACTTTGGCCCGTAGCTGCCAGATCACAGCTGAACTATCGTGAAGCGAAGCCTAACTTTGGCACTTGTTTGGCGACTTTGGCCCGTAGCTGCCAGAGGACAGCCGAACTATCGGGAAGCGAAGCCTAACTTTGGCACTTGTTTGGCGACTTGGGCCCAAAGACGCCAGATGTCAACCGAACTAAAAGGTAGTAAGCCTAACTCTGGCTCATCTGTGGCGATTTCGGCCCGAAGGTGCCGGATGACAGCCCAGGTAGCACCGAGTTATGGGCCAAAACTTGGCTTTTGTCTGGCAGTTTAGGGCATTGAAAAGGCCGAAGAAGCCAAAGTAGAGCCAAACCTTACCTCCCTTGGCAACAGTCTGGGTATTTTGGCCCTAATTCGCCAAACAAGTGCCAAACTTAGGCTTCACAGCCTGGTAGTTCGGCTGTCATCTGGCATCTTTGGGCCTAAATCGCCTAACAAATGCCAGAGTTAGGCTTACTGCCCAGTAGTTCGGCAGATATTTGGCATTTTTGGGCCAAAATCGCCAAACAAATGCCAAAGTTAGGCTTCACTTTTTGATACATCGGAATTGTTTGCTATACTGCGAAATGAACAAAAAGAAAATCATACTTAGATTGAAAAAGGACAATGAATAAAGGAGAGATAGAGATTGAGAAAGATGTCGTATAAAAACAAAACAAATAGCAAATAAAAAACAAACTGCCAAAATTATTTCATTTTATAGTTGTTTTATCTTCACACTTTCTAGGTTTGGTAGAGATGAATCTTATTGAAGAGTTTCATAAAAATTCCAGTAACAATTTTCCGCTCAATTTAGCGAGGAAATTGACGTCATGTGACCTCTACACCAATTTATTTCTCCGCTAAATTTGGCGGTGAAAATGAAGTCACATGACTTCGTGTTACGTCACCCACGAACGAATTCAGTGGTAGGAGGGGAATGGGGACAAAGGAGGAGCAGAGGAAGAGCAGAAGGAAGAGGGTGAGGGGAGGAGGAAGAGGGGACGAGAATGAGGAGGAAGGGAAAAGGGAGAGGAGGAGGGGAAAGTACTTAGGAGGAGGGGGCGTACCCTTCCCTCCGTATCCTCCCCGCCCTCCTACTCAAGAGGTGCGCACTAGTTTCGCATTGCAGAGATTCGTAAACATCTTTCAATTTTTTCCTTTTTGTGTTTGATTGGCTTAACCTGCAAAAGCAAACAGAAAATGACCATGAGTGCCGGGAGGATGCACGTTCGACGCTGCTCGATGAGCTCCATATGATCGCAGCAGTCGCGGCAGCGGTCGAAATCAAATGGAGCGTAGGTTTCATAATGTTCACCAAGAGTTTCTCTTATTGCAGGTGGGAGGTTGTAACGATACTTACAACACGCAGCTTACAATCATCCTGACGATATTGATGGCCTTCGGAATGGTGCTTATGATTCCCATAAGTGGAACGCTCCCACTGGCGCTCGCCATGGTGTTCATTTGTGGACTTAGCTTCGGCGCCTTTGATACGGGTTTGTATCCTCCCAATATTTACATTTTTAAGGCGTTATATGACGAAGCTACTCCACAGATTGTTTTCACCTGGGTTTCCGAAAGAGCTATGGTCAATGATAATTTAATGTAATGCACGTCGTGTTCGACGTTTCTATTATCGCTCCGAAACCGCTAAGATTAGGAAATCGCCCGACAAGAAAGCTAAAGAGCGAAACACGAAGTGGGAAGATGGATCATTACTCTGCGTTTCATAACCTGCTAGTTACGTTACTTTTGTTCAGCAAAAGTTTAAAACTATACGGCATCTTCGCCTCTGTGCCAGATTTCTAATAATAAACTAATTTCTAATGAAGCTAACTTTCATATTTTTAGTAGCTGTTTAATATAAATTCATGAACAAGTTTCCATTTCTAGAAAAAAAGCAAAGCCATACAAATGGAATTACTTACAGTTAACAGGATACATGGCCAAGGGCTAGTGACTAAGATATTTAAGCAAATACAAAAAAAAAGAAAATTACGTCAAATTGAAGCACGAACGAATAAGCCTATGAAAGGAACATCTCATGAGTACAGTAGTCAAACACATTTCCAATAACAATATGCCATATCGAGTTGAATTACAAACGGACGTTTACTATATTGTAGAAGACAACTTGAATAAAGCGAGACTTTCTATTTTAAAGCTGATTGCGCATTGCTAAATCGAAAATGTGATCTCGTTTTTTTTTTATGAACACTAAATATTACACGTAAATATGTCAGCTTTTTTATGCAAATATGTGGGATAACGATCATTTCCCATCGCTAGTACCGATTTATAGCCAGATATATTAAAATCATCAGGAATAACCATCCCTGTCGTCTCATCACAACCAAGTAGCCTGTGGGGATGCGAGAAAACATCGTAACAAAAAAAAGACCCTCTTTCATTGTCTTAATTCACGAATCTTCCTGCTTCGTGATTGGTTCATCGGCGTTTTTGTCGGCCGACGACGCAATCTGATTGTCTACTTATCTTTTCAACGCTACCCCCCAAACCAAAACTTTTGTCGGTCTCTCCGTCCGTGCATTTTCCACAAATTTGGTGGGGACAGTGATGTCACGGAACGTCACGTCACCTATACACCTCGGAGAATTGGGGGATACGGGACCTATACGTCAACTCAGTTTCCCCGCTATAATTAGCAAATTGATGTCACGCGACTATACACCAATTCAGTTACCCGCTTAATTTAGCGAGAAAATTCGCGTCTGGTGACTCAGGATACCAATCCGGTTTCCCAGCCAAATTTATCTTGGGAAACCTATATCCAGTGATTTGATATCACGTGACCTGTACAACCATTCGGTTTACCCACTACATTTATCGGGAAAATGTAGGTCACGGGACCTACCATTTCACCGATTCCCACTCCAATTCTATGTAATGCATTTCAGTCATTAGAGTTTATGGCGCACCGTGCATTCACGAAGGCGCCCATCAAACCATTTAACCATCTTGGCCGCGAGGCAGCTATTCAGTTGCCTCGCCTCAGACACGATCACATGGTAGTGTCGCCGCGGGTCGATCGGGATCTCGAATTCGGCCCCGACGTGCCGCTTTCTCGCTAGCCACTGGATGGCGCTGCAGGCGCCCATGGCGGGCGAGGAGAAACCTCTCTCGCCCATCGGCTGATATACACCTTTTCTACGTGGGCGCCGCCATCTTGAATTCTGGAACTTCCGGAAGCGCGTGAAAACATCGCTTTCTTCTCGCCTCGACAGTAGAACGTGTTAACATTTTAATTGCAACCGTCAGTCGTTCTTGTTATGACCCTTCTATACTTTTTTACTTATTCAGGGCTGTAATCTCTTGCTTTTTTTTTCGGAACGCATACCGGATGTGGAGACAACATGGCTGGGTACGAGGCTAAACGAAAAAGGTGTATAGTCGGGGTAGTCCGGGAGGCAAAAGGCTCTTAGAACTTCGGCCGGGGCTCAAGATAGGCAAGTGGAAGCAACTGCTCTCGGGCATTAGCGGGACACGAGGCCTGGTGGCCCTCTTTGTGTTTAGCTTTGGCGCTTAATGTACGTTTGTAAATATTTGAGTAATGTCGCGTGTATTTGTAGTATAGATTGAGTGTTTTGTAGCGTTGTGTTTTTATGTACCAATAAACGGGGAGCGGAATCCCGCTCCCGTGAAAGAACCAAGCTGGACTCGGGTTGTTACGGACCACGTGGGAAATGGCGTATCGACGGCGGTACGCGAATTCCTACAAGTTGAAGGTAAGACTAGCTGCCGACATTTCTTTTCTCTTGACGCGAGTGTCCCCCTAAATTGATCGGTTTTCAGATGTTATTTAAATGCAAAATAAGTGTTTCTTATATTAAATTTTACCGCGTCCGGCATAGGTTGCAGATATTGGAGTGAAATATTTATTGGGAGATGGTTGATATACACTTTAATTATAATTGTGTTTAAAGCATGAAGTACTCGCTACTCGCAAACTAATAAATTTGCCGTCCTTCCGTCCGTCCTCGCACCCGTCCACCAGTCTGACCGTCCATCAGACCGTGCATTTCCAGACAATATTTAGCGGGCAAAATTGCGCACGTGCCCGAAATGCCATGTCAATTTACCCGCTTAGTTTTGAGAAAAACAAAACTTCACGTGACGTCATGTCACGAGACCTACAAACCTATACATTCTCTCGCTAAATGTTCCGAGGGTATGGATGTCACGTGACCCGGCGTCATATAAGAACCACACAAAATTGAGTTTCGCCACTAAATGTAGCGCAAAAATTGCTGTCACGTGAGCTTATAACGTCACGTGGCCAATACATCAGTTTAATTTTCCGCTGAATTTAGCAGAAAAAAATAAATAAATAAAAGCGCTCTACTTTCCGAGACGACTGTTTGTGGTTTCGAAACAAATTCAAACGATCGCTCCTCAAACATTTGATATAAGATGGCCGCCAATATTGTTATTCCTTTAGGTCACGCTATGGGGTTAAGGCGTGCACTGCAGTAAAGCACCGCAAAACCACAACCCCTTTTTGTAAATGTGAGTTATCTTTTGTTTTGCCATGGGAGCTTTGAGTATAACGTATACAAGACATTCCTACACGTTCACCCAGTCAGACATTTGAAAGTGTTCGGATCCAAAAATAAATATTTTTTTGAAACGTGCCATAGCTCAGTCAAGATATTTTTAATGCGTAGCATTGACTGTCCAATGGAGCGAAGCCAGTGTTATCTGATGTCTTTAGCAGCGAAACACGGTACCAAACACCCATTGCCTGAGGAAATGGCGCCTAAATGCCCATTGGCAGAGCGAAACGGCACCTAAGGTCCCATTGGTTGAGCGAAACGGCACGCAAATTCCCATTGTGTGAGCGAAACGGCACACAAATTCCTATTGGCTGCAAAGCGCACGCCTCAGAAAGAAAACACAAAGAAAAGCACAGAATGCAGATGACTCGTCACGTAAGCCAGCGGGGCACTCAAGGTCAAAGCGGACGCCTCATAAAATAAAACACAAAGAAAAACAATAGCATGCAGATGTTTGTACGGTACACATCATGAAGCCACAGAGTGTCTGCCGCGCATCAGTAGTGGAAAGCGTTATGTCACTCGCAGGAGCGTCGTGTAAATAGGATACCGTGGCATGCTGCTTGTAGACATGCGCTATGTAGAGGAATGATTTGCATTCCTACATATAGCTAGTCTAAATGTGTCTACCCAGTTTTTTTTTATTTTATGAGTTTCTTCAAAGCACCGTTGGAAAGGTAAGACACTTTAAACACGCGCAGATTGAGCCCCCTATTGCCGACCTTCTCTGATGTCTGTACTGGGATACCGAGCCACTGAAGCAGGCGTTGACGAGCCAACACAAAGGCCTATTCCGACGAAAAGGACACATTAGCACCTAAAGTGGCAATAACTTGTCCTGCTGTGGCAAAGGTGAAGTGAAGCGAAGGGAATAAGAGGACACAAAAACTGTTTGTCGGTTATCGCGGCGCCCATGCAGAGCTGCCCGAAAGCGCTTATAACCCAAGTAGCAAACGTAAAATTATACGCACAAAAATTTCGGTTTGTAGCTCTCTTGTGAATATTAAATAATGTAAGGCTATCAAAAAGACTGCGGAATACGGGCCGGAATCTTTCTGACACGATGTCATGAATATTTATTGAGAACAGAGCGAACTTATTAGGTCAATTATCCAGAATAAACCCAGTTTTGTTTGAGCAATCATATTATCAATTAGGATCGATAGAAAAAGCACAATGCATATTACTGTGAGGCTGTTTGTAGATTTCTCAAGGACGTAAACACTGGATTGTTACCATGTCTAAAAGACTACGTTCAATTGAAGGCGAACTTCTGCTTGTTTTAAACGCATATTTGTATGTGCACTAATTACAGCGACATAACCTCTCCCTTTTGTGCATGTGAACCTTTGGGGTCATCCACAAAACTCTTCGAGAACCCCTCCAGCCTAAAGTTGAATTTGTTAGTTGTTACAAAATTCTTTTTGTAGGTATTAGGACCTCCTTTTGGCAGTGTCAACGGAATTTGTGCTCGGGATTTGAAGAATAAAACATATAAAACGCCACTAGAAATTCTCGTATTGCAACTCGCTCGATAAACGAGCAGTGGCGTAAGTGGATAACAAAAATTGCGTTGCTTTCATGTTTAAAGAGGATTGATGCTAGTGCGCCTCAACGGGCGACTTATCTCTTAGCTGTAGACGAAAACTCTAGCCAGTGCAGTATAACCGCTAACCTGGGGTCTTTAACGTGCAACACGCGGTAGTGATTACCTTGACGTGTGCCGGCTCAAAACGCATTCAGATCGAAAGTGGCAGGAGGTGAGGATCGAGACCCAGGAGATACTGCAGCGCAAGCTGCCGCTCAGCACGCTTTGAGGCACGAGGGTGCGTTGTCCCACCCGGCCACTGGTCCCCCTTCGTAACTGGAGCAGGATGCCGTCTCCATAAGGCTCTCCTTCCTCCGCGCTCCTCAGTCTCGCATGTTGTCATCGCGTCGGTCGCGCCTTCGCAGCACAACGCAAATCGCGTTAACGTTAGCAGCAGCATCGCGTTACCGACAAGGACGAACAAAGAGGACGCATTGAAAAAAAAACGACGATGATTAACAACTCATGTATCTCGTACTTCTTTGAAAAAAAAACTGGATCGTGATAAGCAAAAACCACAGAAAAGCACTGTGGAAACTTGCGCTCATTACGTTGGCTACTTCGCCAAGCTGTATGGTTCTTTGGCGAATAATAAAGTGGAAAGGGGCGGTGATACACTTGTCGTCGAGTGGCGGAATCGAGTCCCCCTCAATAATTTATCTAATTAAAGAGGTCGCCACTAGGCTCCCATAGCATTTTTGTGAACTGGGGTTTACAACCACGGTCTCGGAAGTGAATCCTTTTACGTGGCCAGAGTAGTCTTGTTCGATCGTGATAAAACGTTTTCGCAGTCGATCCTTGAGATAGCTTCCAGTTTATCCGTCCAGAGCTTCCTATATAAACCCATATAGAAGGCTCTGCTCCGACAAACATATCCGATGTCTTGGGAGAGCGGCTCGATGGTGGTAAGTGGTGGAAACAAAAAGGCGCAACGTCATGATTAGTGGGTAAAATATCTCGCTACTTCACAGGTTTCATCGTGTGCCGAAACGAATATGTGTCAAAATCCCAGCTTCTCAAATTCGTTTTCCTGACGAACTCTAGGGTTATTTTGGTTTTATAACTTAGCTCCCCTGATTCAAGGTGGTGCATACTTGAGCGGGACGTGAAGACAAACGATCGCTACATTTAGGCGGGAGAGGCCCTTTAAATGTACACCCACACACGGTAGAAATCTTATTTTTATTATTCATAGAGACTACAAGGGGCTTATTTCCTGCTTTAAAGTCAAGTTTCGTATTGATGTCCTTAAAAAAACATTTGGATTATGACGTCGTGCAGGAGCCAACGTATGGACCATCAGGTTATGGTCCGAAAACAGCAACCCTGCTCTCCAAGTGTACCACCTGAGCTTCGGAATAGGCTCCTTGGCTGCTCCACTGCTCGCCGAACCGTTCCTGTCTACGCCTGCCTCCTCAAGCTCCGAGCCCTTGGACGCCACCTTCAATGACACAGCGCTTTCTGAACAACGACCGCCTACAGATCTGGAACCAGGCGCAGAACACTACTAGCAAAGAATCTCGGATCCAGTACGCGTTGGGGATAGCGAGCGGCTTCTACTCATAACCCTCGTTTCCATGATCGCACTGTACCTCGTAGACAGCAACGACTTCAAACTCCAGGTGACCACACCGATAGAAGTTTCATCTGGCGAACAAAGAAGCAACCGAGCAACGCTCGCTTTACCAGAGTCCTGTTGACGCTGATGTGGACCGTACGTCATGCGTTTACGTTGCACTGGAGTGCACGAACACGACAAATGCGGCACAGCGTACGCCGTTAAAAGGGACCTCCATCTATCAGTCGTCGGCGAGCCCATCTGACGGCCGTTATGACTTCTCGTCCTTCGCGGCTAGCCGAGCTCATGGCCGCAATTCACCACATTCGGTGGGAGTTGAGACCGCGAGGGCGTCCACTTGTGTTTGGTGCCCCAGTAGACAAACCGGTATTTATTTATTTATCCTTCGGCGATCGCACAGCGGTCGCGCTAAGCAGAGTCGCGCTTCAGAGACGTCTGCTGTAATACGGTTGCAAGAACCGTAGTGCAGTGCACAAGCAGTGCAAATAGCTGACAGCGTACGCCGAGACAAATGGGACCGCCATCTACCGGAAGTCGTCAGGGGCATCCCGATCGGGCGGCCGTCGTGAGCTCGTCCTTCGCGGCTAGCCGAATCGTCGGCCGCAATAGTTGCCCTCAAGGTCACCTCCTTCCAGATGCTCGTGGTATCGCACGTCCTTCTCGCGGTCACCACAACCATTTTTCTCATCTGGGGATCTTCATTGGAGATCGTGCTTTGGGTGTGTGTCTCATTCTTGGGAGTCGGCAAAGCGCCCGGCGTAAGGGTCTATTGTGGCGTGGACAGCGTCTCACGCGGAAATGACTAACAGACTGATAACTCCCATAATTGTGGCGGCGGTGGTGGGGGCCATGTCACCACCTCTGCTGGTCGGACAGTTCCTCGAATACCATCCGCCAGCGTACTTGTACGTCTGCTTCGCGACGGCATGGCGTATTTATCTTTCTGTTCGTGGTAATGGTTTTTGTTGGCAAGAAAACGGCCAACTGGGACCGCCGAAGAGAGGCAAGCGTAACACCGAAAATCATGAAATTGGTGCTGACGGGGTTTCCTTGTAGTGTTAGCAATTTGATTCGTGAGATCACAAGCTTTGACATTAAGGATTTTGACGGTAAAATAAATTTAGTCCACCACACATTTGTAGGAAATTTATGTAAGTAAATACTATAAGTTCTTTATTTTCACAGGTATTCGGACTGCTCGTGCCAATAAACTTAATGCTCCCTAGCAGAAAAGAGACAATTTGGTGCAAAGAATGATAACAAAAGTATTTTTCAAAAACAAAGAGTCAATCTTGTCGTGTTTGTTTTTTATTTAATAATATAAAGTATGTAAAAAATAGTCAATTCAGGTTATTTTATATCGCGTTACGCAAAGTTTATTTAATTATATTGTGTGACTTTGCAAAAAGGTCGGCGAGCACCTCAATGCTCATTGTAATTTTCGCTGCACTGTACAAAATGGATATTACAATCGGTACAATAACGTAACGCACAAATTCATCCAATATGTTTTAGTGACTAAATCTTTTTATTAGCTCTTTTTATGATATGTCGTTGAAAAAGCGGAAGATATACTATGCACAATTTAACTAGTTCATTTGCGCCTGGAAGAATATTCGACTTTGTTGGTCGATTGGTAACTCCTTTCATTACGCTCTAAACTACACAGCTTGAACCTTTCAACCGGTGCGAACTGCCCACAATGCAGGGGATTATATTTCAACTGCTCAGCGCCGAAGTGCGGGTTATCTTTCAAAGCTAAAACTCGCACACACAGTTAAGTGCACTTAGGTACATAGTGCGCTGAGTGTTTCTACGCTCTTAAAGGTTACGTCTCTTTGGTGTAGAGTTTGATACACCGCAACTAAAATCGTATAAAATGTTTGATTTATAAATATCTGAATGGACCCCGTAAGTGATTCCGTCATAACATAGTGGTATGGTCTCTCTCAACAAACCTTTGCGAGGGCCATTGTTATGTACGAGCGCTTGGGGGCTCGACGCAAAGCAACAATTTGTCTGATAAAAAGGTGAATACTTATTTGTAGCCAATGTGTTTTTTCCAGATTTAATCATGAATACACTTTCTATCGTCTCAGTGCAATATGTCGATAATTAACGCACGGTAATAAAATTTTGCAACCTGTTCTTGTCTTGCTAGCAGACTTGTGCCCGTTACTTAGAAGAATGTAATGAATTACAATTACAAATCACTGAGCCCTAAATGTAATAGATTACCGTTACAAATTACTATCGCTGAGAGGTATCGAATTATTTTACTCGTTACGTTACAAATTACTTTGACGTTACTTTCCCCAGTACTCGGCGTTGTCTCCTTTATCTTTGTTTTTCGCACATTTGTATACACGTTTGCGAGTCCGGCTTCAGGGCGCTGCCATCTTGCCCGGCTGGGGTGAGCTTGGACGCGTTATAATCCGATTACCAACGTTACTAGAACACTCAGTTGGGAAACTCACCGTTGAAACCTGGGCCGCTGGCGTCCACCGAGACCAAGCTAAGTACAACAACAGCGCCACTTTTTATGATTTTGTCTTTAGTGTGGTCACCTTGAGCTTTTAGAAAGCTCAAGGTGACCACACTTTTATTGGAGTTTATTACAAAATGAAGGGCACGTGATGTTTCCTAAAATTTTTACTTTGCAAGGTATTGCGGCACAATTATTATTGTTTTATACAACCATACCTCAGCGGTGACTTCATGTAGCGCGTCCCGACCTAGGTGCTTCCTAACTTCGGTAGTAATTCGCGGTCCGTCCGCTTGGGAGACGGGGTGGCACCCCTAAAACCTCATCCACCGTCTATGTTTCGGCGCGAAAATGGCCTATTAAAGCCAAATAGAAGTCACGTGCCGTCCCTTGATTGGCTGCTGCGGGAGAAATGACGACGTTACGATTGCAATTAGCTCGGTTCTCGAGTACGGATCGGTGCCACATTTTCAGAGCTGGCTCTTTGGCAGTTTCCCAACTGAGTGGTTCTAATAACGTTGCCAATTACCAAGCCTTGCTAACGCGTTGTAATTGAATTATGGCAGCGCCCAAGCGCACCCCACTGAGCAAGATGGCGGCGCCATGAGGCCGAACTTGCAAACGTGTATATGTTTTGCACGTTTTCCTAGTGTTTCATAGTGATTCGTCAAACAAAAATCTGGTTTCTTTTCGGTTATTCTCCTCTTCACGTTGTTTTCTATTGTGTTGAACCTGATATCTTCATGCTGCTGAACTGCCTTCTCATATCACTCGTTTTTTGTATTATGTTCATATTTTAGAAAAGTAATGAGTAAGTAAGGTAATCCGTTACCTGTATTTGTAACGAAATTACATTACAAATTACTGCCGGAAAAAAGTGACGTGGCGATTACAAGATTACTTTAAAAAAGTAACGGATTGCAAGTAATGCGTTATTTTTAACGGATTACTTCCCAAGTCTGCATTTCTAGGAAATGACAAGATGGCTTCACAGGTCCAGTGATCCTTTCTGGAAGGAGCAAGCGACCGCGTTGAATTAAGTTGACGACAGGGGACGAAACTTGCATCATCCGGGTCAATGGACCTTTTTGAAGAAAACTTCCGCGCACGCATGAGCTCTCGACGCCCAGCGGCAAGCACTCCACTTACTCCCGGTTGATCCGGTAGTTCATCGGCGGAAGTGAAAGAAAGCGACGAGTTATAGAGTAGCGTCGTCGCGGCGACCGAGGTTCGACGAACATCGTCTAGACCTACCTAGACCCGCCTAGACTTTGTATGGACTTCTTGCTTTAGTCCTTTCATCCTTTCATCGCGATCGTGCATTGCGGGTTTGTGGTAGTTTTAGGTAAAATTTGCTACGCTGTCAGGATATGTGCTGATCTCGTCGTCGCTAAAGGGCCGACCGATCCATGGTTGCTTGCAAGCTTGCATTGCGATCACCGCGATCTCGCCTCCCTCAATAGGTGGTCATGTGCCTTGTTTCACGTTGGTTCTATCCGCGAAGTTGATCAAGTGGTGTAAAAATCTCTTGTCCCATTCGTCCGTACTCTTGTGCGTCCGTGCCGTCGGTGGAAACTGAAAGGGTATGACAGTTGATAAAGCGGGTCCCTTCAACCACCTCTAGTTCGCACATCAGCTGCCGGGTGGGGTCTTTATCTGAAAAAAGGTCCATTCCTTCTGTGGGACTTCGCAAGTGAGGTGCCCGTGCACTATTTTATTGACACTCAAGGAACGAGCGTGCTAACTCCTGCCTGTAGAGGCTTCCGCAATATTTGAACAGGTTGAGAAGATTATGAAGCAGATGCATGTAATGATGATAAGTTGCGACGACGACGTGAAGTGCATAAACGTCGACGGGCATGACAGCACATGTTTTAGTAATACTAATACTTTATTTTTGCTCAGTAAGGGTTACCCAGGCGCAGACATTGCATTAAGGTGGTGATGCCTGCAGTCGGTTCATGACTGTATCGAGTGACAGCGCAGACAAACACACACAGACTAGAAAAAGAAGTGGACGAGACGAGCGGTGATTGACAACGTAGAATGTATTGAAGAAACACAAAAAACAGCCTCAGAAACCACCAAAAAATAAACAAATCACGTATGAAGAACAAGTTAAAGCCTCACGCTTTTGAAATAATCAAAGAAGGTACAGATCTGCGTCAACGAGACGTACGTTTATAGCCATTAAACAAAATATCGAGTTCCTTATATTTCAGTGACTGTGGGTGATTCACGTGCTACTCTTTTGTATTTTAGCTTCTCATTCCCGCGCGTTGCCTTGAGCCTTTCTCTTGTTGTTCATACGTATTTTGTTTATTATTTGATGGTGGTAGCTGTGGCTCTTTTTTCTGTTTCTTCTTTTGTGAATAAACTTTCAGTTGTCAGGCAGCTCTCGTCATGTAACATTTCTTCTACTCGACTTTGTGTGTGTGTGTGCCTGTGTGTTTTGCGCCTGTTTGTCAATACAGCAGAAGTTACTTTAATATATATTTGTGTGGTCGAAGGAACTGCCCGTAACAAACTTTCCTGGAGTTTTTACCGAGTTATATAATAATTTCAGATCTTGCTGGAAAAAAATAACCATGACAATTTTTTTTTCCACTGTGATGGTTGCAGGCAGGTAGAAAACACACTGCCATATCGCGAGCATTTTTTGGTTGATGACACCCGTCAATTGAAAAATTAAAATGATAGCGTGACGCTGGTGTAATATTACTCACGAAGCAGACGCTTTTCACGCCGTAGTATCAGAAGATCTCCATACGTGTCATAGTTTTCGTCACACAGTATCCCGTCACACGCGCCAACTTTGGCGCGTAGCAAAATTCTAGCCAAGTCGTTTCAGCAGCTAAAAGTAACCGAGAATACACCCACGACCTTGACACGGTCAAAGGGCTCTATTGCGTAAAGTGACTGCCCTTCGGCCTGTCTGCCGCTCCATCGATATTTCAAAAATGCATGGACAAATCCCATGCTGGCATGTCAGGCATCTGCACGTACTTAGATACAATCTTTATCGCTTGGTCCATATCTCAAGAACAAATTATCGTTTGGAGGCCGTCCTCGAGAGGCTTGAAGGAATTGGTGTTTGTGCCAACCAAAAAAATGCACCTTAAGGGTGCCCCAGGTTGCCTTCCTCGGTTGCAAGATTAATGCAGCCGGAATCCATCCAACCAATGACTAGCATTAGGCAATTCGAGATCTGCCGAAACCGATATCAAAAATAACGCTGCGGTCGTATATAAACATTTTCGTGTCCTATTACAGGTTCCTAAAGGAACGAGCAACGATAGCAAAGGATCTCTACATGTTTTCGAGAACAACACTCCATGGAGGGGGCGTGCGGCGCACAAGACTGCATTCTCGAGGCTTAAGAAACTCGTCCCGCGACAGACTACCTTGGCCCACTAAGTGAGAATAAACCTCTTCTTCTCTACTGTGATACGTCGCCGTACGATGTCTGTGCCGTCCTGGCACAGACATTGCCACAGGCAAGTTGCACAGGCAAGTTGACAGCGCTGGCCGAGAAGCGCTGATCGCATTTGCTTCAGAGACTTTAGATGATGCAGAGAGTAACTATTCCCAATTTGATTAAGACTGCCTCACAATTCTCTTTCGGGGAGCTTCATTCCCTGCCAATACATCATTCGCCGACACATAGTCATCGTCATGGTTCATAAACCGTTGCTCCGGCATTCTGGGTCCACTCAAAGCAGCACTGCAAATGTCTCCGTGCATGATGTGATGGCGTGTGAAGTTGACGGACTATGATCATGAACTAATGTATCGTCTTTAAAAAAAAAAAAAAATGCCGATGTTTTGAGTCGGCTTTTGCTATACTCCCTTCACCCTTAAGCTGTGACTAGAAACTCCGAATTAGCGTAAGCTTTCTGTTTTTGCTAACGAAAGTGTGAACCCGCGGCCACGGGCAACCAAAGCACTGCGGAAGCCAGCGAGCTCGTGTTGAAGGCGGTGTTTCTAGTCTCAGCTTAAGGATGAACGGACTATACCCGAAAGTGAAAAAGGGCGTTTACGAGCTTCCAGAAAGACAAATTAATGATGGGGAGAAGGGCACAGTAGAATCTAAAATGACAGCAACCTGCCCTACTGAAGTGAAGTAAACGAAATGAGAGAAAACAAAAAATTGAATGTCTTTTTTTGCGGCATCCATTCACTGCGGCTGCAAAGCGTCTATGGAGTAAACGCAAAAATTTAGAGCAGACTTTTCTACGACGCAGCTCCGAAGTTTTTTTTTATACTATAGGTCTTCATCATTATATTAGTACAATTAATGCAAAGGTTCAGGCGAGCTGGACAGAATAAACAATAGTAAAAGGGTCCCCTGTTCGATACGAATAATTGGCGGATTGTTTCAGCTCGCACAAGTCACCTAGTTGTGTTTGAAGATTTGTGTTTGTCTTTTATTCCCCTTGTACTCATCCAGGTATCATTACTGTTTATTGTGTCTTCCGGATGTCAGATGGCGAATCTGTTCTATTAAGGATTTCACAAGGAAAACTCACAGATCATCTTTGGAGCTTTTTTAACAGGGACGTGTCACGCTTCGCATAAGTTTCGGAGGCAATGCTACCATATCCCATTTTTGTCTAACAAATGGGTTGTGAGCAAACGATTTAAAAGTCCAGGAGCACGTTTCCATTTGTGCCTTACAAAACCCAGTTGTCTGAACACTGAAGAAGAAATATTGTTTATGCGTGTAGAATAATTCATGTTTTTACTTATAGTTAAACAGAGGTAGTTATTTTTTTACACTGAGCAAAGAGAAAGCTTTTTTTTAATGTTATGAAATAGGAATGGATTTTGTTTTTGTGATTTGGAGACAAATTGCTTTTGAAGACCTGACCTATATTGAATATATGAATGACTCGTGTGGTTCTGCACTTACATTTCTTTCTTATCAAGTTCACTATCTTATTTCAGGAGTTATTCAAAAAGTGCTATTTTTTTCGATGTCGAAGTGGGGTAAGTATGTTTCACATCATAACGCATCAACGACATTTAAGGGCACGCCCCTGGTAGCCATAGAAACGGAGCGTAAAAAATAAAAAAAACATACTTGAGATGCAACGCCAGCGTTTTTTGTTTTTTTGTTAACTAAACTTGATTGTGATAAAATTTCAAAGAATTTTTTTAAGCGTTTTAGGTTTTCTCAGATAGCATATTGGAATCTGATTTAATGTTTGAAGTGCATGCTAGAGGAACTAAAATGGTTCTCTGTAGGGCCGCTGGGGTTTTATTCATACTCAAATTTGTTTAAAATATTTTAAATCATGGGACTATTTTGAAGCTTACCTCTGTATGCAAGAAACCGGTTTCAAAAAAGAGGACAGCTATTTAAACAATGATTTATTTTATTACAGCTTTTCTAGTTCCAATTCAAAGCACTTTTTATGATTGTAATTTTTGATAGCTTACGCATTGTCCTAAATATTAAAAGTAAATTATGTTTTAGCAGACGACGCGCTCTTGCGCCATCTTTTGAAAAATAGCTGATATTCTAGGTTCAGAAGCTCGGGAAAACTGGCGGAACTGTGTGCCTGACGCAGAAGATTTTTTTCTCAAATACATTCTCGCGCGTCTTCCTCGTTCTTGCAGTAAAACACGGTTAGTATTGCGGAAAAAAAAAGCAGCGAGGAGCGCGTCACAAGGGTCACGAACATGTTCCCGAAAACAACTAGTGCGCCTGGGGCTCGTGCCTATAAATAAGCAATTCAATGTTGTCCGCCATGTTCGACACCACGAGTGGAATTTTGTTCCCTTAAATACAAGATAAAAAAATACGCTTTTTCATGTTTCAGCTTTGCAACCACGACGGTTCTGTCCTGTCCACCATCGTGCAGGGTTTTGCGATCTTCAGTTTCAAATTAACAATACTTGTAGGCAACTGACGGAGAGTATCATGTAAAAACACAGTGAGTGGGTGTCACGGTAAGGCACCAAAAAAACAGTCAGCGTGGCTCTAAAGTGCGGAACCAAAAGCGTTGGACATGGGCAAAACCCTCCATGGGTCGTACTTCTTTAAATTATGTTTTATTTGATTTATTGAAATAAGATTAATATCAGATTATCAAGTTTACCGGTGCGGATTTAATAATGCAACGACTCCAAGCATCCACTTTGCGCTTCACACCCACTATGACTCTTGTCCTTTGTAATTAAAGATGAGCAGTCAGGGCACACCTGCTGGAAACAACGTTTTAGCTGAGACTGGAGGAGAGAAAGCACAGCCAAAGCTAGCACATGGCTGAGTGGGAATCAAGCCGAATCTCAAGACTCTGGTGCGCCTATGCCTTTACAGTGCGTTCTTTCACAAAGTCTCAGCTGAGGAGGTGCTGTTCTGGAAAATTGCCCTAAGATCACAACTCGTGGAGTTTTCTTACGATTTGTTTCGGTTGGGAGTTACAGCGTTCACCCACGTAGATATATATTTGTGAACTAAAATAAGAACAAAAAGTTAAAAGAAAAGCATTCTTCAGTTTTGATACTACACTAAAGCCCGGAAGTTGCAATGTTATTTTGTTAATTTTAAATGTTTTCGAGTTTTATATCCAACCCTTCGTTGGAGCGCGTGGTACAGACGCTCACAGACATGCATGGAACAATAGGGCGACGTCTTGCGTACATTAAAGTGTTGCGCCTCGCGGACGGCAGCGGAGGCTACAGCGTCTACTTTGTGGTCCCGTTTCGCGGACGCCACGGTGCCCCCTACCCGAGAGAAACGGGCCTATTGGAAATGGCTCGACACGTTCTTCAAAGCAGAACGACGACACGGCTGAGCGAAGGTGCTGCCTCATGCTTGCTTAATATTTGTGAGTTTTTTTGCCCTTTAGCTCCAGCTTTGCCCTCTTTCTGCCTAATTATTTTAAGAAAAAAGTTACATTATACGAAGGTTATGTTCAACCTGATCGACTACAGCCATCACGGCGATTCCCAACTAGAGAGCCTAGAGTGGAGAGAAAGTACAACTCAAATCAAGGGGAGCGTATGCGATAAAACGAAGGACACCACTGCGCCGATCGGTCGCAAGCGTGGATGCGCATTGGTTATCGCGTGATGGAGATGGTGA
Organism: Ixodes ricinus; assembly: GCA_037355805.1. NCBI lineage: Eukaryota > Metazoa > Arthropoda > Arachnida > Ixodida > Ixodidae > Ixodes > Ixodes ricinus. The sequence continues at coordinate 73,753 of JAZHYW010040533.1, read as the reverse complement.
CACACGACCAACGTGTTCGGTCGCAGCTTGTATTGCAAAATCGGCCCATAGACCAGGTCACGCCGATTGAGCAGTTGGAAACTCCCTAATATATAGGCTCTGTATTCCCAATTGTAAAGTCCCCAAATGAAGGCGTCCTACAGAGTAGCGACATTCTTTGAAGCACGCCGACTGCGTGACGGTGCAGGTTTTAGGAAGCAGAATAGCGACGCAGAGCAAATGTTTGAACTGAATGCCGCCATTTTGTTCCACCGGAATGTGCTTTGTAATTTGTATTAGTTGTCGTTACTTGTAAAAGAAGTATCAAGAGACATTGCCTAATTCCGACAATTCGCGCCACCTCTCGTAGGGAGAAGGAAGCACAACATTCGGCTTGGGCACTCGAGGTGCTCGGAGACGCCAAAGCGTCGCCGGAGGTAGGAAGTTGGCGTCAGAGGAGGGATCAACTGAAGTTTCTCCTTGCCTCTTTTGGCCAAGTGTCATCTGTTATTCCGGTGCTTTTGGCGAGGCCTCGTTCCATGGTAATTGAGCGATTCTAAGTAGTAGTAGTAAAGTAATAGTAATAATATGTATTATAATGATTACAATAGTTATAATTATAGAATACAGGTAATAATGATAAGAATAATATTATTATATTATAAATAAAACTGGGTTGACGTAATACATCCCAAAGCTACGTATCTGTGTGCCAGATTAGCTTCCTATTAGTTGGCAAGCGTTTACACTTTTGCAGGGTAAGATAACATTCAGTAAACAGCTTCAAGTGTCAGAAGGTGAAAGATATGAAAAGATATTAATCCTATTTTTTAAGTAAGCAGACCCAGAACAAGGTTGGGCAGAAATATTCAAAAATGTAGTTGGAAATAACAGTACTGAGATTACATGACATGTACCTAAAATATCTGATGACTTATATATATTTGTAAAGTGTATCTGATACGTATCTGAAATACTTTTAAAACACAGGTAAAGACTCTTTGTAAACACAAATATAGTAATACATATTAGGAGGGCAGAAATACGAATACTAAAACACTAATACTGAAATACGTTTTTCAAATTTGTTTGAGTCGTGAAGTGAGATGAAGTTTGAAGTGAAAGTTGCTGATCCCGAAATTCGCTCTCTACAGGCTGGCTTGGCACTTCGTCTTGAAGGTACTGGTTCCGGATGAAATTAGTCTTCAAAAGGCTTCAAAAACGTTCCACCAAGATTTGGCCGAGGTCCCTCCCTGACCATCAGTGTCTGTCTGACGTGTGATGCGAAAAGACGTCGATCCTATAAATAAATCCCAAGTCACCCTAAATCCCATCAAAACTTCACAACGGTCCTGTCCAATGAGGGCCTGCCACGCCAACAGTGTTCACATGACGTCACGTTGTAACGAACTGGTATCTCCTTAATCTGTAAGTGTGGTTTTTAACACGAAACTTCACCCACGCCGCTGTATGAAATGACAATACGTACTTCCGTTGTAGGTGACCTCGTTGAAGATCGTGCAGGCTGTTACATTTGAATTTTCGAGAATAGTGAGCCACCTGAAGCATCCTAGTACAGATATCTTATCTTCTGTTGCAGTTGAAAAAAAGAAGCGGTGGCATCATTGTTGTGACGGTCATTCCTGGCGACCCGGCGACGCTATGACGGCATGGATGGTAGTCCTCAAGCCTAGCTAGCGAAACTTGTGGATTGCGGTTGTGGATTGCGATTGTGCAGTACTGTCGCAATCCTCGTAGACTCGTGACCTGACTTTGTCGGTGCAGGTGTGAGCTCTCCGAGAAACAGGCGCACTCGAAATGAGTCGCAGGTGTACGAAGAATGGATCGGCACAGCGAGGCCACGCCTGGCATCCTTCCTGGGTATCGGATCACGAGAGCAGCGGGTCACCAGTTCGTCGACTGATGACGTACCATTGAGCCCCGCAATATTACGGGGCGCAGGCGCATTCGGATATGTGTTGAACTTCACTGCGTGCGTGAGTCATCCTTCATTTCAGGTCAACCACTGCCAGGCTCGTGCTGCATCGAACTGTGACTCAGCTTCGCCGGCTGGGTGTAACTGTGTACGCTAAGGCAAAAGAGACGGTTAGAAGTGGGCACTGAATGCCAGCAAACAATGACTTATCGAAATTCTACCTCGGGGCCTGCGGCAGAAGATGCTCCGACCTACCCTGGCACGCTACTTGGTTTGAGTTTCCGACAACGAAACACCCTCAGAATTGAAAAATTGTTGGGAGAAACAGAAGGAACCTGAGTTCAGCACAGAAAACAATGCCCCAGCATCTCCTTGACCCTGATGCTCTTATAAGAAAAAAAAAAGCGTTCGGATTTAAATCTTTTTTGGCCGGGGGGGGGGGGAAAAGGGGTGGTTTTTCCAAGAAATGTAACGAATCTATTTATCCTTTCTGTGTCAAGATACAAGAAAAAAAATTCCAAATGTATTTTTATACAGGAATACACACCCTAGTGAAAATATATGTATTGCGATAGAGAAATACAACATGCGAAATGTATTTCTGTGGATACTAGCACGATTACGTTTGTACCGCAATATTCCCCAACCCCGACCCCGAATATATAGTGGACGCACGCGTATATTTTCATCCTTGTAAATTATAATTTTGTAGACACTATAATGGATTTGCGGAGTTCATCTAGATTTTGCTGTTCATAAGCAGATTATATTTGAGGTCGCGCGAAAGTACACTTTATTTAGCAGCCGCGTGACGTTTTTGTTTATTTGTTTTTTGTGGACCTCTTGGGTAATGCGACTCATCTTATGGAAAACCGTCTTATTACATTCTTGTTGAAGAAGACTGGCAGTGTATGTTGAACTATTGATAAAATCGTCATTTGAATTGTTATAATGCATGAGAAAGGTAAGTTATAATGACATTTTAATTCATTTGTACAAGTCATGGTGTTAAATGACGTCACGTCACTCGGTACAATGTCCCAACCATGACGTCACGTGTAATGACGTCACGAAAGCGTTAAGTGACACCATGGCGTAAAATCATGGTGTCAAGTTTGGCTACGTCAAACGGCAATGTTACTTGACACCGCGAAGTCACGTAAACTGACGTCACTGGATGGGATTAAATGCTGTCACGATTTCATGTTGTGAAGTGACTTCAACTCACAGGACGGTGCCACCTGAAACCTTGACGTCATTATACCTGGCGTAATACGACGTGGTGTCCCAACATGACCCCTTGTTGCACCCAGATTCGGCACCGAACGTTAGATGATCCGATTACGTCGTTGACATTTTGACGTCACGCGACACGCCTCTTTGCATCCTAAGTCCCACGACCTGAAGCCACGTTACCCACATGATTCCACGTGATGCGCCACGCACAACACGAACGAACACAACATCTCTGTTTGTTTACATTAGTGTGTAATTCTGCATTATAAACACGGCAGTTTTTTTTTTTTTTTCATCTATCATTTTGCGGTTTTTAACTACGAGCATTATGGTTACAAGGTGGAGGGGAATGAAGCGAGGAACAGCTTACCCCAAGTATGGCAATGTGCACGCATCAAGAACACCTCTTCAGTTAGCTTCTATTCTGGGAAGAAGGTAAACAGCAAGACGAGCCGGTTAAAAGCTAGCCGAGTTGTTAGGACTACCTGAGCTACTACAACTACATGAAAACACTCTGACTTTAATGAGGGTAAGATACAGCTGCGCCGAACAAATCTCGTGGCCCTCATTTATTTTCGTGAGGAAGTGACGGCTGAAGTAAAAGCTCGTTGCCCTTTCATTTGTTTTCCCTGTGTACACAGCCAAAGATCAGGGCGGATTTCACCCGTATCCTCCCAGTTCCAGGTACATCAACAAAAGCCGGATGCTCCTACGTGCACAAGTTCTTGCTTCTGGAACACTGGATATTCTCCGATTGAAATGTTTTGGGTTCGACTGCTCGTCATCTTCACTTCGGTATGCTACCTCGCATCCAGCCCACAAGAGATGAGATGGTGCGGAGAACCCATGAGTAAGGCATGCTTTCTTGATCGCATGAAAATAAATTAAGAAAATTAACAATTCTAATTTTCGATGCCATATTGAATTTAATTTTTTTTTCTGAACCAGAACTAGGAGACTATATTGAGACAAACTCAGTGTAAAGGCGTTAATTCTTTCCACCTGCTAGTCCCTCCAGTTGTTGCCACAGCATAAGGTTATGTTAAAAGTTTACAAACTCAATGTTAATGAATTGATCAAGTCCTAAGAATATTGTGCTTAGTATAAAGTATGCAAGAATTCGCCATATAATGAGGTTATTTATCTATTGCGTGCTCATGACTTTTTATGAATATTTTAGATCGACTAAATTTATGATATGCATGCGTTAATATGACTGAATCCGTTACAACTCTTGGCCACCTGCAATAAAATGTATGCACCTCTTTAGGTGTATAGTATACTTTCCGTCTCGGAAATTTCAAACTCAGCAGTTATAGTTTTCTTGATCCATTATTCAGTTTCTTCGTACGAACAGTATAGTTTCCTGCAAAATTCAAAGAGCTTTTCACCACACGTAATTTACCACCAGGGATTGGCTGGCTTTCTAACGCCCTCGGTGGTGCATTTCAGAAGAGTCTGCAATTTTAAGGTCAGAAGACTGGAACCAGGTTCGGTTTTTCAAAAACTATGTGGGCCGCCTGCGGTGTAAAAGGTGGAAATGTGGGGCGGCGACGCAGAGTATTTGAGGAGAGGAGTAGGAACCTTGAGCAACATCGTTGAGTATTTGTGGCAGCAGGTTCGCTACATCTACCGAAAAATACCAAGTTTGCCCTTACAGCTGGTCGTTTCACGACCCTTGGAGATGTAGTTATCCTACCAGATCTTGGCGATACACTGGGCCTTGGACCCAAGTTTTGCACTCAACCTTCACTGCGGCCATCCAAAGCTGCTTACCTTAGATCGGAGAGGGGCTATCCGAACAGATGAGGAAGATAGACACGTTGCATTTCGGAAAGTGTAGAATGTCTCCTTGGGGTGCGGCGCCCGCAGGTCTTTCATCAAAAACCGCTCATTGACCACCTAATTGATTATCAAATACGTGTTTTGGAAACGGACAAAGAAGGTTCTTTTGTAGTTTCGCCAAAAGGAATGTTTAATCGAAAAGCATGTGAAGCTGTTCAAGAGAAATTCCTTCCTGCGCAGACAGTCCACGAGAAGGTATGGAGGTGATGCAATGCGTTTGTGCGAAAGTACACTCTTAGAAAAAGGGTAGGGATAGTCCTCCTTAAAGGGAGGAACGGTCTTGTAACCTATGTTCCTACAGAAAGGGAGAAACCTTCGTCCCTGAAGCAGGGGAGCAAATAGTTCCTCCGTCGCCTGCATCTCATTATGGCGGCCCTGAATCGAGCAAATCGAGCTCAATAAGGCTTAAAAAGGACGCTACGTCTCTTGTATGGGACGAAAGGAGCAGCAAATAAAAGCGTACCACGAGCTTTCCGCGAACTGTCTTTATTTCCGAAGCCAGGTTCCCCGCAGGTACAGAAACTTCCGTTTCGAAAGCAGCTACTTAGTCTTCTCGTCCCCAGCACTGCGATGTTAAACGGAGACAACCAAGAACCAGTTACTTCGCGCACTTCACGTCTTACCTTTGCTGTTCCTCGAGTCACAATGTTTTCGCCAACCGCACATCACGGAACAATTCTTCGCCAACCGCACATCACGAAAAAATGGGAAACCAATCCGCGAAACCAAAAGCCGCTCTCAAAAAAAAAAAAAAACTCGAAGCTGCTGTTTACCGCGTAGCGTGTAAAGAAGGTTAAATCGCTTGCGACCAGATGGCAGGGTCAAACACAGTAATTGCAACCAGCATAGCTAGGCGGCGCTAGGTACCGCCCAACTCATGTTCTACAAAAAAATATCTTGATTTTGCTCAGGCTATCCTTGCGCTTTCGGATCCCTCTACTATACACACATTAGGCATACTACAAGCATCAGGTGAATATACAGTAACATACACACACATGGCACATACAAATGTTAACACAACGGCACACTAGCCCGAACACTACACCCGAGCTCTGCGTTCTGGCTTTTATACTGGTCGTTTTGAACGTACGGAATTTTTCGGTGACTCCATAAGCAATAAAAAATATTCCCAGCATGTTGATTTTTTCCCAGCAATGTAATACCACTGGAGAATATTTCGAATGGCTCAGGGGATGAATCTCTTATTAAGAAGTAAACGCTAGATCATGCCATAATTATTTGAAAGCCAATAAATCAGGCCGCTCCAATGCGGCTCAAAGCCATGAGTTTGTTTCCCGCACGGCACGTCGTAGTCGGTATTTCTATTGTAGTTTGTTTTTCTATTTGTGCTGTTCGCGCACGGCTTCAATTGCCGTCTTGAATTATCCTCTGTAGAGCGGATATTCACTCAGCTGGAAGTGATGCTTCACGGGCAGAGAAATCGCTTTTCGATCAACTTGAATGCAGTCAAAGCCGCGACTTGCGGCAGGTGTTAAGTGTACGGAGCTACACCGTGGCGAGCTCGAAAACTTCTAGCGCTCATCCCAGCGCGAAACTTGGAGGGCAGTTTCTCCAGGAACTGTAGTATGTTCTAACCAGCAAAATAAAGGGTAGCTTTTTTCTTTTTTGATTTTACCATTCTTTTTTAATGCTGACATTCCACACTGTACGTATACATACGTGCTTTCCGTCATAATTTCGTACTGTTCAGTCCTTTCCACAGAGCGCAATCGCTCTAGGGAGGAGACAACCGAGTCACATTGGCCGCAGTGCGATAGGAGCTTACTGTTCAGACCAGCGTTCCAACATGACTATCCGCACGTCGACCGATTGCACCTAATCCCTCAAGTGGTCTAAACTCTTTAATGTAAAGCGGAATGTGAACCTGCGACACTCCGCCCCTCCGATCACGGCTCGGCCAGCGGCATCAATGCCCGACAGTTTACGTCATCTCATCTTGTTGTTACACCACTGATACGCAACACACGGTCACATCGGCGATAATTCCAGTCTTCTGTTCACAACGCACAACACTGCCATCACGACGTTGCTGCTATGCGTTGCTGACACGCAGAAATACAAAGCCACGTTGATTGCCGTTCGGCACTCGGCATCGGAAAACAGAACCGAACTCAGCACGGAAGGCACCCAGGCAGCCAGCAGCAAAACCTGCCGGTCTTGGACGCAGTTCCTGCGATTTCCATAACGTCGAAAACGTCGACACAGATCCGCATGTGGTTCCGCTACTGTAGTGGGCAGGATGGGCAGGTGGGTTCCGCAATCCGGAGACGGCGACACGGCGAGACGGCGATCTTACCCAGTGTACGTAGCTCTGCTGGCACTGCTCCGGAACTTCGCTGTTTTTAGCGGCTTCGTTTGCTCGTTTGATAAAATTAGTGATAAAAACATCAATGCAACCGAAATGTTCTGCACGTTTGGACTAGAAGACGGAATTAACGGTGGCCGTTGTTGCCGCTGAAGCTCAATCAACTCAACAACTTTTCTTAAACAACGTGCGCGACCTGCTCGAAAAACGAAACCGAAAGAATATAAGTCAGGAGGGCGAAAGCTTTCTCCCGTCTGCCTGAAGAAGGAGAAAAACGTTTCGTTCCTCCCTTTTTCTCGTGTCCGCTTGGGGGCGCGCCAGTAGAAGGGAGGAAGACGCGCCGTTGCTACCTTTTTCCTCCATTTTTTCTTAGAGTGTATGTCTTTGATCCAACTGGCTGGAAAAGTTAAAAAGGCGAAAAGATTACGTCTTGAAGTTTTATTCAGCACCAAGACGCACAAGGGCGCCTGCCCGTTTTGTGCCATCGTCACCGAGAGAGGCACCTGGCAGCGCCAGGTGTCTGTTTTACCTGCAAAAACACTTGTTGGATCTTCGAATGAGGTATACTTTCAAGGCTTAAAAGTTTGAACAAGTTGATGAAACTTTGAAGGCTGATCAGTTTGGCAACCATGGCATGTTTAGTATTGATGTTTAGGACCTTTCCTCTCTCTCTTCCTCATGACGTTTTACTTGACTCTGTGAAAACCTGCATTGAGAAGAATGATAAACTTTCCTTCCAAAACTCGAGTGGAGTCACTACAGAGTGCTTCCTTGAACTGTTAACGTTTTATTTAAATTCTACGTTCATAGGATTCCATAATGATGTTATTTCTTCAAAGATCCGGCGTATGCATAGGCTCGTCAGTAGCGCCAGTCCTAAGTGATATTTGTCTTGCCAGAGTTGACAGTCTCTATCGCACTAGTCCTAAGCTGTGGTGTCACAAAGGTGTTTAGATATTTTGACGATTTTTTGCTTCTTTTGGTAATCGTGTGGAACAGGATGTAGTTAGTAGTGTTATGAATACTTTTGATAAGTGCAGCATTCGTCTCAGGTACGCCTATCGAAGAGCCTAGGGAAGGCGTCTTACAATTTCTGGACCTTTCGCTCTAACTTTGCCCCAACCACTTATGCTGGTCCTTCTCCCCACGTTCAAAAAAGGGCATTTTACCTTACACTTCTGCACACCGAAAACTTGTAAAGAAGGTATTGCACTCTCATGTCTTGGCTCCGCTTTACAAAAGTCCTGTTTTCATTGTATTAAGGAGAGCTTTAATGCCCAAATTCAAAGACTCCGGTCCTCCCGGTTTCACTTGGCCGGTGTCATGTAAAATGGTGCATGTCTTGGTTAAAAATATAAATGGTGGAATAAGCCCTAGGCGCGATGTTGAGAAAACGGGTGGTGGTGCCGTACTTACACAAGATATCGCATAACCTAAAACATGTAGTTCAATGATATGGCCTACCGGTTGTTTTTCTGTTCCTCAAGAAATATTTCAAATTTGTTCAACGGTTCATCTCGGCATTAAACAAGTATCCAGACATAAGTGCAACAAAAACATGTCTCACCGTTTGTGTTCTGTACCTCTGTGCGTGGTGTACAGCATTCCGTTGTGATGTGGTAGAACTCATATCGGACAGACTGGACGGTGTATTAACGATAGGCTTCGTGAACATTATATATCACTTAGATACAACGCAGGTGGTCACTGGCCTTTACCCTGTAGAAATTGTTCATGTAGTCCAGCTCTGGCTAACACTAATATTATAGGTAGATATAAGAAAAAACTTAGCAAAGACTTTGATGAGGCCGTCATTATACAGGGTTTGAGAAGTACTGCGTGAACCAGCCATCAGTGGCTTTCTCACAAAAAAAATAAAAAAATAAAGCGTCAAATGTCTAAATTTATCGCCTTGACGCTCCGGAGATCGCTAGTCATTGGCACGTGCCTGTATATTCTATGACAATTTCTTTCTTCCTCTCTTTGGAAGATACATTAAAATATGAGTTTCAGCGTCTTTCCTGTTTTATGTTTTCTTCAACAGATTTACTTACGTTATTCCCTGATTTTAATAATGCGTAACCGGTACCGACTAGCCCAGCTCACCACCGTGCTTGACAGTCCAGGAAATTTCGGGAGCCATGAGTAGGGACGTCGCGACGACAGCGACATTAGCGTTTTCTCTCACGCTTTGCCTAAACTCCTAGCACCAACCGACTGTGATCGTAACATCCGACAATGACACGTCGGCTTCAGTGATGTCCATTTGCTCAAAATGCGGGATTACTTCATACGTATGGGCCAAAGTTACTAAAACACTCAGTTTGAAAACTCACCCTTAAAGCCCGGACCGTTCGCGTCCTCCAAGAGCAAACTAAATACGATAACAACGCCGCCCTTTAGCGACTAGTTCAAGCGCAAAAGTTCATTTTATGTTGCTACTGCAAAATTGCGATGCGAAATGGCGCCTCCGACGCTTGCGCGACTCGTCCTCAACCGATACATGCTGACGTGCAGCTCCCGGAGTGGCCGCTGCGGGAGAAATGGGGGCGTTGCGTTCGCCATGAGTTCGGTTCGCGAGTAGGAACACACTTTTTCAAAGTAGGCTCTATGGCAGATTTCCAACTGAGTTGTTCTAGTAATCTTGGTATGGGCGGGATATGACGCTAAACACACATGTCAAAGACGCATTCCAGGGGTGGCTTGCTAGACAAGCGTCTCAGTTGAGGCTCGGTGAAAGAAAGCACTGCATAAGCTTGGGTGCGTAATCGTCTTGAGAAGCGGTTTGAGTCCCGCTCAGGTCGTGCGCTGGCTTCGGCAGCGCTTTTATGAGCCCGGTCTCAGCTGAGATGCTGTTTCTCATCTAGCCAGCCAGGGCACCGTAGTAAGGGAAGCTAAAAAGACTGAATATAGACTTAATATTGCAGATCCGTGGGACCAGGCAAAGGCCGCTACTTTCGCCACGAAGCTTCTTGTAGATTGCAAGGGCCATATGATTAAATCTGACGTCAAAGTCCCCTTTTTCTGGGTACGTAATTCATTTCGCGTGGTGGAGTTTAAACTCGCGGTAATGTTACCGGCATCTTTTGTAAGTAATGTTCATGGCACTTGATCGGACACTGCTTTAATGTCTTACAATTATAGATTGTTTTATACCTCATATTCAGAATGCATTTCTAGTATGTTACTTTTTTCTTGTGAAATTCAGTTCCCAATTGTTAGTCGCTTGTCTTACCTGAGCGTTATTTGGATCAATTCAATGCCTCGTTGTTAAATGTTATCTGATGATATGCCTACTCATTGTGGTGTTCTTAAATACGAGACGCCAATATTATTGTATGCTTTACTTCACACCTCGACCACAATGGAAGGACGTGCCGGGTAGATCTAGGGGCGGATTAATTGAGCAACCGCTGTGGGCGAGTCAAAAAAAAAGGTGCGAACAATGATGCGGACGAGGCGAAATATTGAAACAAAATGAATTGAGCGCAAGTGTAATTGATCTTAAAGATGACGATGAAAAACTAAGTGAAGTACAAGTGGCTATTGTTTATGAGCGCCTTCGCAATATAATCGTATTAAATCAAAATTAAACTTACAGGTATATAAAAAATTGAAAAAGTCAAAATATCCTGGTCTATTGTTGGTGTGCAACCAAATGGCTTCGGTCCGTTTAACCCCTATCGTGTAACCCTATGAATAAGGTTCATTTTAAAGCTGACGAAAAGCGCTGTACCAAGCAGGAATAATTTTACTATAATGTTTACCTAGTATCATTTGATTTAACCGATCAGCAAGCCATCCTTCCCGAAAGATGATTTAAATAATTTGCGAGTACTTTTGCATATCCAACATGTCCCTGTGCACATATATCGTTACTGAAAATATGGATCAACATTAGAATGTAGCAAGAATGTTCAGAAAACAAATAATCTGTGCGCATTACAATAATTTAAGAATATGCGCCTTTGGTGCCGCAACGCTTAACGCTTTTCTTAAAGTTCAGTTACTTGAAAACCCATTTGTAATTACGGCGAACTTAAAACGCCTCAAATGAAGTTCGAGCTCCAGAATGCTTTTTTGTAAATGTTCTGTTTTAGGCTTACTGAAATTATCCAGACTTTCGGGAGCATTGTTCATCGTCTTTCTTTCTAGCTTCGTCACGTGCAATTCTTCTTATGCAAATTCACTCCCGTAACATTACTCTCACCACACATGACCCTCGCTCGGTATTGCTAAAATATACAGTCAAAATGACAAGAAACTTCGCAATCAAACTGAACCACTTGTTTACAGCTCTGCACAAGCCAAATCCGGTAGACGACGTAGTTGAGTCTCTTGACGACCTCATAAGGGCTCTCCCAGCTCGTGTTGCAGTTTCGAGTCGCGACACTTGACGCGACATGCTTAATGCAGCCACACTTTATCTCCCGGCTGCAGTGTGCGACCTGAGGCCCTTCAATTATATCTAGCTCTTCCGCTGTCGCTGGTGAGGCGCAGGTTTCTTCTGGCAAAATCATGCGCACAGACAAGTTTTGAACTTAGATAGCGAGCAGTATTGGGATCGATATCTTTTGGCGTTGATGCCTGCGAGGCTGGCACGGTGGAGTGCCGAAAGTGGCGTCCGCTTGCAACCTCGACTGTCTGCCCATTAACAACATCGACGGCGTGTACTTTGTCGCAGTATAGACAACTGACCGGTGTGTAAGTAGGTAGACCGAAATTAGACTGTACCAGTTCGTCTTGGTGCTTGCCAATCAAAAGCGAAAGGTATCGACTGAGTGAGTGTTTGAGCCTGTCAACCTTGACTTTCGACAGGGTATGCAAGGGCGTTGTTCATCAGCTTGCTTATTCCGAGCGTTGTAGACATGCTTCTGAATAGCTGCGACTCAAAATGCCTACCCTGGTAGGAATAAATTCCGAGTGGTACTCCGTATCTTGGAAGAATATTCTCCACCAAAATCCTGGTACCACTGTCTGCGTCCGACGTCCGTATCGAAAAGTACTTCTGGCCATTTAGTAAAATTAGTCAGTACCGACTATGACATATCCATTACTCTGTGTTGTTTTCGGCAGTGGGACAACAACACCCACGACAACCATTCCAGACAGAGAACCTACGTTGTACGTCACCATCTTGTCCTCGGCTTTGCTACGGTGGTCCTCCGCGCAACTCGCACTGGTTACACTTCTTGCGCAATGCTCGAATGTCTCGAGTGGAATCGACCCAATAAAATTAATCTAGAACTCGCTGTAGTGTCTTAGTGATTTCTAGATCTTCGCCAGCTGGGCGGTTTTAAAGCAGGCGATAGGTACGCAGTGTCAACGAACATTTTGAGAGAAATAAGCTGAAGCGTGCTGCTCCTCTCGTATTTGTACCCTCAGGCACCATAAAGCAGTTAATCTTGAATGAAAAAATCCCATTAAGTTCAGTAGGTACGCTGCTGTATGATAAATTTATGTTACATTCTGTTAGTTTACCTGCCTTCTTTTACGACAAAACAAGTCGTAAATTGTTGTCGTTTCATGGAGGAACACGGAAACTACTCGCGTTCTTGCAAACATAACTTCAGGTATAATATCGGACGTGGCATCTCCTTCAGTGACCACAATCCCGTCTGAGCAGTTATTGCCGACTGCAGTCTAGGAAATGATTTTACTCTGTGGGGTAACCAGAGCGGACTTAAAATAGAGAACCACCTATTGTCTAGAATTGCCCATTCATGCACACTATGTTTCCATCCTTAGGTACCACGTGTAGTTCTTGAGGTCTAACAAGGAACTGTTAGCATCGACAAAATCAAGTCCAAGGATACATTCTTCAAGTATATTGACATCATAATTCATTAAATGAATTGTTGCGTTTCACAAAAAGTGTAAGCTCAGGGAATGTTATGTGGATGCCATTTTTCCTGTGAAGGTAGGCAATCAGCACTCGGAAAGTCGTGTTTACGGTGATATAGGAGGATTTATACTCTTAAACACGTACGGCCGAATAAGATATGTTTAGCTTCAAACTCAACCAGTGTTCTAGATGAGACACCTTGCACCTCTCCTTCCAAAGAAGCCCACCTTTTTAGGCAAGTACCTCAATTATCCGCAGCACTAAAATAGGCTCTTATCTACCCTTTCAGCCCAGTTTGGCCGGCAAGTTTGGTTGCCTTTAGTTCGCTGATGCAGAATTGTCGCCCCGTTTTGTAGTACGCCGTCTACAACACCTCTGGATGTGACCTTTTCGGCCGCAGCGGCAGCTTTCAGGACATCGGTTTTGGCGTGGTTGTACTATTCTGTGGGCTTATGAGAGGCGTGCCGGCAGCTGTAAAACAGCCGAATCGGGGATAGGGCTGACGGAATTTCTGGCTGGGGGTCAACAGGTGTCGTGAACCATAGGCTGGCTCTCACGGCTTTCTTTGCTGACTCCCCTTCCATGACTCGTTCCACCGCGCCACGCATGCAGGAAGGTGAGGAAAAGTGGACGCACTCATTTACTGTTTTACATCAGGGCTTTCAAAATCTACCAAGACGAGTTGACTAGTGTCGATGTTGTACAGCTACTGTAGGCGAGATGTGAAAGCCTTTCAATGTCAGTGGCTAATTCTGGCAAGGACCCGCCCTTTCCTTGAACGCGAGATTGGAGTGTGGCGTGATAAATAAACGGAACGAGATGTCTGGCGTCGAAGCGATATGTCAGAGACTCTACAAGGGCTTGGTATTTCTGCTGTGTCCCAGAAGAATGATTCTAGAGCACCTCTAACGATGGCCTTCGGAGTGTAGATGCCGAGAACACGTCAGGCGACGTTGTGGTCTATCAATTTAAGTCAGTGAATTGATCCAAATGCACGTAAAAACGTAAAATGTTCTCCAGGGGCTGCGTCCGCCGCATGCTGGTGCCGTACATTCGCCCCTTCAGAAATAGGCAGTTGATGATCCCTGCCACTTTTTTAGCTCATTAAGCTTGAACGGGCGGTGGCACCTCGCTCTCAGTGCGGCTGTCGCCTGTTGCCCCAGTAATCGCACCGGTCTGTGCGGTCTCTGTAATAAACCTCGAGGTTCCATAGACAGGGGTGTTGACCTAGACCCAAGATGATGCTCTAGCTGCACGGCAACCTCGCGACAGAGCACTGTAAGGGCTTCCTGCCTTTCTTCAGGTGGCAGCTCTGTTTCCCTCGCATGCTGGCTAAAGATTCTTGTATGTGCACTGATCGCATCGAGAACATGACTAGACTGGGCGGTATTGTAAGTTTCCGGGCGTGCGATCTTATCCCAATTCTGACATCAAATGTTTTAATTCATATATTAATGGCTCACTCAAATATTCAGCTTTCCCGGGAGTATCGTTCGACGTCCTTCGTTTTCATTCTACCTATCTTTCGGTCTCGTGCACCTTTTCTTTTTTTAAGCAAATTTAATCCTATAACAATATTTATACCTTGAAGTCATTCTGAATATGTTAACTCTATCTCTGAACAAGGATAAATTTGAAGCAAGCAGATATGCACCATTTCAAAACCCCACGTGTAGCTTGATGAAGGGGAAATTATCTTTTTAGTGCAAGGCAGAGGTGGAAACGTTTTACAGCGCGCTCCGAGTCGTCATGGAGCCGACACGAAGGGAGCGGGACGGCAAGTCGCGAATGGGGCGGGCGAAGAAGTGGCAAAAGGAAAGTGAGAACGTGTTTTGTCCAAATATGGGGATGCCAAACAACTCCAATTCGAAGTGCTTCTTGTTCCCGTGTAATCTCATTTGATGTCAGAGGTGTCTCGTGGTCCTTGAGCTTATGTTCTGTATGAGGAAGCGCCAGAGACGGCCTAGCGGACAATCGGTTGCCGATCCCTGGTTTAAGGTATTCGCACTGTTTAGCTTTAGTGGTGAGTCAATCTATAGAGTCACATGTACCATTTGTGTTACCTCAGCATATATCTTGTTATTTTGAGGAAAATATTCATCGTGGGGATAATATATCTTGCAAATACCCTAAAGTCCGGCATATGAAGTTATTTACAGCCATAGATAAAATAACAACCGTCAGATGCTTTAGACAAACCTCACTTTGTTTAGAATAAAGAAACTACGAAAATAATTTTGATGATGTTATTGGTCCAGGCGCATTTTGAAGACGATACTTATGTATTTCTTAAATAAAGTCCTTTAATTAACTTAAATTAGATGATACTAGGCAGTTGCATGAGCAGAAAAACTCATCTCTCCGATTTCAAGACATAGTTGACTAATTGTTTGGAAGATATACAGGAGTGTAGACTAGAGAAAATGAAACACATAAAGATTGGTTGTTTTGTCTCTTTCTGTGTTTCGCATTCTCCTCTTTTTGTTAGTAACATCCACGTGCTATTTCTAAGTCTCATGAATTTGTCAATGTTATTTCTTTTTGGCTGCGAATGAAGGAAATCACACGCTTTTGCGCCATTGTACGGCTCTGCTATGCCCGTTCTGATGACGTGATGAATGTAAGTTCGATAATACTGTTTTATGTACACTGTGTGCTTTACTGAATGAAAAAAAGTGAACACTGTATTGTGTTTTTCAAGAAACCGAGACAGTTTCGTGACGAAATTGTCAAGTGTCTCTCAAAGGTCTTTGCCGGCTTTGAAGTTCTTCATCCCGTAAGTAAATTATGAAGTTTCACGTCTTTTACTAAATGCATTGACATCATTCAGTGTACACAATTAGTGCTCAGTCGATCAAAAGTAGGCGGTGAAAATGCTACTCATACCAAGTGGTTTCGTATTTAACGGCCTAGACTTTATGCATCAGGGGTTTAAAAATTGTGATTTAGACAAATGACCGTGAAAAAAAATAGTACTCTGCAGTGCCAAAGGCGCAATATTGCTGAAGAAGTTGTGGTATCACTATAGAGTTTATCAAAAATAACACGCATTAACACTAAATGTGAGAAATTAACCCATAAAAGTAAAACGGCGTACAATTTTTTTTTCCTTCCTATTGCAGGTAGGGCTGTTTTTCTTGAGTTCAAATAAGCTAAACTAAAAACCACGAGAGTGTTGAAAAAACAATTATCATACAAACCAAATGTAGATACAGCTGTGATCCGCTAACATGGACACCTCGTTTCCCCCGTAAAAGCGCCTGTAATGTGAATTTGTTGTACTAACGAGACAAATTCACGTTGTCACTTAGGTCGCTCCCGAAAATGTTGCCTATATAACGGGGTATCCTATTACCAAGGATAAGTATTACTTCTCCACACAGTCACAACAAATATTTAGGCAGTTATTATGACGTGGCAAAAGCTTTTGTGTGTGCTCTCTCAAACAATGACGCCTAAACCACTAATTGAGCTACGCTGATTCTCGACGAAATTTTTTAGCTTTTAGCGTAGGTGTTCCAATTCAGCGAAGGATCATAATTCCATCTTCGAAACGGTCCGCATACTATTGTGTTCGGAGATCCAGTTTGTTCTCCCGAGCGTCGGCGGTTTCGGATGCAGCAACCACTGCTTCACTCGTTCACCGCCTACGGTCCGCATAGTGTTGTCCAGACTTGCGTCCGTTACTTCAATATGTAATTAATTACAGTTACAATTATTTGGCATAAAACGTAATTGATTAATTACTTTGTTACTTTACTCGATTACTTTTGCGTTGCTACAAAAAAACACGAAAAAGACATACACTACGTACTGCGTGTCTAAAAGGCAATAAGTATTTGGGCCCCATCAAAATTAAAACAAACATAAAGCACATTTAGTACTATCTACTCAATATTTTATGTTATTACTTTTTGGAGAACGAATTTATAAACTTGTAAAGGACTTAAACAGGGGTTTGAGATAAACGAGTCTTGCGCTGTCCGACCGGGACAGAACTAAATCCCATGAGCATTCTGCGAATGTACTTGGGTGGAAGAGGCACCCACACCATTGGAATTAATCCGAGTTTGGCCTAGGCGAGCTCCGAAAGACAATTTCCCTGAAGATTAGGATTTATAATGCTTGCTGCATGTTGACTAAATAGGGGAACTTTACCAACTGAAAATGACTGGCGTCCGGGTACATTACAAACACTCATGGAGAACGAATTTATAAAATTTTAAAGGACTTAAACAGGGGTTAGAGATAAACGAGTATTGTGCTGTCCGACCGGGACAGAACTAAATCCCATGAGCATGCGACGAATGTACTTGGATGGAAGAGGCACGCACACCATTCGAATTAATTCGAGTATGGCATCAACGAGCTTTAAAAGGCGATTTTCCTGAAGATTATGATTTTTAATGTTGGCTGCATGTTGACTAAATCGGGGCGCTTTACCAACTGAAACTGACTGGCGTTCGGGTACATTTCAAACACTCCTGCTTGATGAAGGTTGTTATCCGACAGAATGACCCACTTGATCTCCTTTCTTGATCACGAAACATAGGAAAACCAAAACGTCACACGAAATACTAATGCACAATCTTTCAGCTGAACTGAATTCGCCGTTTAAAAATTATCTAAAAAAGCTCTATTTTCGATGGACAGCCCGCTTCCATATCTTTCACCCGTTGACAGGTGGCTTGTCAACTCCAGTGCCCAAGTGAGGCACTGTTTATTATCACAAAACTGCGACTGTGTTTCCTTTTCCTAAAATTTTGGTTTAACTTCCCGTAGGCAAAACTCGCTGACGAGAATCCTAGAATTATCGTTTCTAAGAATACGAGTTCACCTTCGATGTCCCAAGCCGTTTTGTTGTGCCCCCCGCCAGATCATTGCCTGCTGACGAAAGTTGCTGTTTAACTGACACCACAGTCGAGGCTACATTTTTTATTCCGTTCCAATAAACTGCTGCCATCACACCCCTTATCTTTTTGCCTTACGGATCCGCTAGTGTGAAGTCAAGTGACAGAAGCCACTTAGATGGTTGCCACAGCGAGTATTTAGCTTTCACAGCCTTGTCAAAGCTGAGAAAGGGCGAGGTCTCATTCTAGCTTTCTCTGTGTTTGCGTCGTGGGCGTGTGTAGGCAAAAACATTGACAACCAACCCACAGTTTCGTGTAACAAAAAACAATGATTTGGGCGACAAGGCACGAAGGGGTGAAAAGGAAGAAGGCGGGTAGATGGGGGGAGGGGAGGAAGGGAGCAGACATACGCACCACAGTCACTGTGTCCACGGTCCTACTTGACACGAACTTCACGCGACGGTTTTATAATCCATTAGTTTTCTATTCTTTTATACGGTCGACAAAGTCTGTTCAATTTCCAAGAAGACGAAACCTGTTGCCTCGATATTCAGAGTCGAATCCTCCCAGCTTGGCTGACCGTACGAACCAGTACAGAAACGTGCTCTGGCTGGACTTCCATTCTTTCCATGAATTCATTTCCTTTCCCTCACCTGCACTCTCTTCGCAAGCGAACCCCCGTCTTGTGCTACCATGCGAAAAGCGTGAAGGCCGTTGCATCATCCTTCTTCCAGTCTATTTCTCCCATTGATGGGACGGAATATTTGTAACGAGTAATTACACTAATTTGTTACTGAAAAAGTAATAAGTTTAAATAAGAAATTAAAATTTAAAAAAAGCAACGCATTAATTACAAAATTACAAGAAAAGTATTTAATAACAAGTAATTCCGTTATTTGTAACTGATTACTTCCAAGTTTGCTACTGTCCCCGAAAAGGCGATTTTTCCTTCAGGGGTGTCGGCAGTTTCGCGAAAACCGTGTCGTCGCTGCGCCTTGGTTTCACGTTGTCGCGTACGTTGTGCCACCTCGAGGGTCGCTCGATTCTCTCATCTCCCGCTCCCGCGGCGCGTCACTGGGAGCGGGCCGGAATACTCTTTCTCTTTTGTAAGTAGAAAGTTGGACGTAGCAAGCGAACGAACAGAGCGAAAAGCAAGGCGGGAACAGCGCACCGCGCCACAGCCTTGCGAAATCAGTCAAGTCCAGTGCAGTACAAACTAATCCAAAAAAAGCACGAACGTCCAAACGAAAGACGGCTGCATGCATAAATGCAATAAATTCTCACGCATTTAAAAAAAGTTGCCTCCTGGGTTCTGCTTATTTTCATCACGAGTACATGGCTGCCAGTCGCCACAGACGACCTTCCCTAACCGCCATCATCAAGCAACGTCTGTCCGCATTCTCTGAAGCTTCATGAGTTTCCTCCATACAAACTACACTCTAAGTAGGCAAGACAGTCAGGAAGAATCAAACACGCTTTCGTCACTTCTTTACTGCTCAGCAGCGTCATGTGACTCCATATGGTAGCCAAAATGTGTCAAATGCGGTTTGGATTTACTCAGCGCATTGCAGTCAAATATGTATGGCCAAAGGCCTGTAGACAAATGACACCCCTCGGCCCAGAGGGAGTCATCTGATTCCATAAGAATGTTTGAGTCAGCATGACAGAGTCTCTAAACTAGAGTCAAATAACTACGTTCGCGGCCCAGGTCGAAAACATAAACGTGTAAGTTATACCTTGTAACATTTGCGGAGTGAGAAATAACTCCACGGAAACATGTCTACAGCGAAGCCAAAGCGACAATCGTGAGCGTGCTGCCTTAGGCGGAGCTGCTATTCTGCGTCTATAGACCCTTTTCACTGAAAGCACCACTAGGGTGTGCTCAAATTTTCGATATCCCAGTGAACGTCTGGTTGTTTGGAAGAGTAATTATATTTACATATTTACTAAGGTCAACAGAGCATACGTTAACAAGTGGTACAAAAACAATGTTTTTACGCATCACGCTATAGTCGACGCGAATGTGCGATTTTGTGTATCTGCATTTTGTGGGTATGAAACTATTTATAATTACTCTCCTTTACCCAGTGTATTGGAACTTTAGAAAACAAGATCCCTCTTTTTCGGTGTCTAAGTTTTGTGAGCCCATCAACCCTACACAGCTCTTGCGTTTAGCTCCGGCGAGGCAATGTTGGTAGCATACATTGGAACTCACAAGAAGTGTTTCGAATTTGTGGGCGCCTGCCCCGTTGCCATGCGCCAAGAGCAGCAACCAGCTTAGCCAAGGTGCCGCAGGCGATGGCAGGGCGCGCTCCTGCTTGAGGGTCGTTGCTCCGAGGAACTTAATACCAGACGTCCAAGCATGCGCGACAGGTTCTTGGCTCTTCGGCTTAGTATCAGCTCTTCAGTTTTTCGGCCGCTCCAGTAACAACAAGACCTCGATCTGTGCGATGAGACGAACAGTGTGGCCTTGTCAATCACCACTGCATGAGGCGAAAGGCGATAAAGCCCACTACTTTTAACTAAATATTTGCATGACACTCGTTGAAATGACTCTCTCCTTTGGCATCTCTAAAAACCATTTTGACATAATAACTCTAAGTGGGAACGTTTAAACGAAAGCATGAACTTGTTTTCGAAATATATTAAGTAAAGTTTCACTAAAGACGATCTTATAAATCGCTAAATATTTGGTGGAAATTTTGAGTTGTATATGAATTAATTTATGGCAATACTCTCTTCCATATGAGCAATGCTTTCTTTCTTTTGCATTGTTAATCATCATCTTCTTCTTTCATCTTAATGTTATTCTTTTTCAGGAGTTGGTAAAGAAAACAGGTTCAATGCTACTCAGTACATCAGAGGCCTGGATGTAGGTAGCACGTTTTACGACATTTACTTCGAGTGAAGCTAATGCATTTGCCTCACGCGTCTATCTCAACGTAACGGAAAGAATGAGTGCTTGATATTTACATCCACGAAATATGAGTTTTCGAATTTTAAAACGCAAATAAGCCAACGAAAAAATATGAAACTCTAAGCAACTTGTAATTAAGAAATCCAGATAAAACTACGTCAAAATCAAACGTTAATCGTAATAAACCTACCGCGTAGGGAGCTGTCCAAACAGCACACAATTTTTGCTGTGCACAGCAAAAAAAAAAACAACATGCACGAGGAAAAAAAAAAGCTTAAACGTTTCGGTAAGCGCGAAGGTTTTCAGCGTTACAAACATGCCGTACGGTTTCACAAAAATCAGCGTGATTCTTGCCCTCTTGCAGAATGTACGCAGGCGCTGAAACGTTCACGATTTAACTAACAAAAAGTTATTGCGTAAACGAGCTGTTGAAGGTGTAACATCAATTTAGACAAACCCGCGAGACTGGGAAAAGGCAACGGACAACAAAACACACCATGTCTTTGTGTGTTTTCTTGTCCTTCGTCTTTTCCCCAGTCACGAGGGTCTGTCTGAAACTATGTTGAACCGTCATATTTTTTTCTAAAAAATGTCACGTTTTTGTTGTTCTTTCGTTTTCTTGACAACAAAAAAGCGTGGCCTGTTTAGACAGTTTTTTACCTAGGCAAATTTTGTAGTCTGTTATAAACGCGATCTGCGTTAAACAAGAAACACCTTGTCTGAGATCACTCGTTTATCCTTGCATTTTTCGGCGGTATGAGGGACACCCTCATACCGCCGAAAATGCAAGGATAAACGAGTGATCTAAGAGTAACGGCTACTTCAATGATCAAAACAGAGTATACCCTACGCTGGGAGGCGGAAGGTAATAACAATTTGCTTGATCGCCTTTATACTGCTACACATCACTGTGTGTTTTTAGTATACTAATGCTACAAACTTGCTGTTAACTTTATTTTTCAGCGATGTGTTGAACGACTGCCAAACGATGTTCGATACGTTCTGTTCGGGGCCACGTTTATAACTGATTTCATGAATGGCTGAGGCACTGCAAAAATAAGTACACCAAAGAACACAATCTTGAATAAGAAGTAAAGTTTCATGTTGCATTGATGTACCTCATGGAAATAAAATTTATAATATTGTGAAATCTCCAATACCAATCCGCTTCATTCTAAAATCATACGCCTACAAAAAACCTGCAAACTCTAAGAATGCATCGTCAAATGTATCGGTAATGAATGTAAGCCAATATGACTCCCTTTATTCTCTTTTTTATAAATTTACAGTACGCTAAGAGCTTATAAAGATGCCTCTTCCAAAGCCCCTGAGTGGCAACTTTAGTTCATTCTGCCATTTATTTATGAAAATGTATTTAACACAAAATACATGTTTTCAATTAATCCTAAATCGCTAAGATATCTAGCTTTTTCGCCGTGCAATTACAAAACAGGTCAGATGTACATATAAGATACGGGAAAGGATGTGTGCGTGAAGGGGAAAAAGTTTAAAGTAACAAAAGTAGTGAATGGGCTGGATAACACCAGAGCACCGCGTTTTGTTTTTCGGGTTAGCATGCAGCCCCTCCATGATAATGAGGCCCTAGGGCTGGATTATTATCATCAACTACAGGAAAGAAGCGCGGGATACGAATGGCACTCGAGTGAATTTTAGGGCTCCTGTTTAGTGCAAGAGATGGAGGACACGGTTTTCAATCGAATATTGGCGGAGCTCTTGCATACAATTTGTTCTTACCACAAGTAGGTACTGTAAACAAAAATCTAGCAGTACGGCCTCATTTCCTGGAGGTTGTGGTGAACAATATACTGGAGGGGAATGAAAAGGAAAAAGCTATTACGAGATAAGATATAGCTATTACGAGAACGTTAATTTCATAAAATATCAGGGAGCGCAAAAGAAAAAAAGAACAGTAAGCGTGCAGGTGAGCTGGTGAAGGTCTACCACGAATAATCCAATGTCAAACTTTTGAGATTTCGCTTTGTATATTTTGTCTTTGTCATTTTCAACTTTGTGATGTTTTTTTCTTTTCTTATCATAGTCGCAGGTATAATTAATCACGGTTTACCAGGGATCAATTTCTAGACACAAATAACTGCACTATTTCTTCACAAAACTTCGTGTCTTCTGTCTATTCAAATAAGTTAATAGAAAAAATAGCGGCGGTCGAGCAAAGGTTTCATGTGAATAAGGCAGCGGAGTGAAAATAAAATTACTGAGAGCATAAGTTAAAACTGACTTAAATAAATTATTTAAACCAAAAGAAAATAAATTTGATCAAGATAAATAACCTTTCATTAATGCATCCGCAACCTCTGAAGGCAGAAAGTAATGAGCACTACAGGTTGCGAGGAAACCTATGTTTTAAGTTTGAGCAACTCTAGCTTTTCGTTCCATCTTGTCATTCCGGACGGTGTTAAATGCTTGGAAAAGTTTTCTCAGGTATATTTTATCTCGGGATATCCTCCAGGATGAGGTGCTGACGATGCTTATGGAGAACTCTTGCGAACTCTTTGTCAAGGCCTCTTTGTTTTTTCAAATAACGAAACACCTCAGCACTCACCAGGTACGTATTTTTTAAACAGTTGAAATCAATGCTTCTTGGCAAGTACAGTTGTCCTCACAGCGGAGGTAAAACCCTCAAGACATTTTCTTTGTCAAGCTCACTACCCTCCGTCACCTGCAGAAGATCTCCTATGAGTGTGCGAGCGGCAAGATGAGGTTTTATTCATTTCGTGCTACACAGCACTGTTTTTTTTAGTTGGACCCGACACTAAAAGCAACTCACTTTCTACAAC
>JAZHYW010040533.1:0-45000 GCA_037355805.1 Ixodes ricinus | reverse complement strand
ATTTTTAGCCCCACGAGACATAGCTGGAACTTGGCACAGTAGGTACAAACACACACCTCCCGGTGTGGCAAGCACTTGACCCAATGAGGTCGCAAGGATATAAACACTGTTAGGCCATTTGCAAAGCTGGGGTGGACAAGTTTGCAGACGCCGTATGCTTCGCTCAGGGACCGGGTCATGAATCGTTTTGGAACCCATTTGTTCTCTTCCTTCATTTTCAAGCGCACAACATCTTCCTTATTTGGGCTTTGACATCCACCTCGCCCGTTTTGTATTATGCAAGCACTGCATTAACATCCTCTTTACCAACCTTGCATCTACACATTGGCAGCGGCGGCAGTATTGAACAGGCACGACCAAACTAGTCCCCTGTAGCCTTCAGATAACAGGAGCGCTGCCGGGACAACATTGACGTGATTCAAACTTCAAATCTGCTGACTTCAGAGCAACGAGCATGCCTACTCCAGACAAGGCTCGGTCGACCGTGACGTCACCACTGCTAACATCAAGCGCTTCCATCGACCAAGCTGAAGCTATTAAAGGCACCCCAGCGGAGCCTCCCTTCACAATGGCAGCAGTGGCAGCATTGAACAGGCACGACCAAACTAGTCCCCTGCATCTTTCAGGTTGGTGTTCTTTTATTTCTTAATACCACGTTTCATGCCGCTGCTGCTGCTGCTGCTGCTGCTGCTGCTGCTGCTGCCTAGGTGTAGCCATGAGTCCAAATGGTCAGTGTAAGACTTGTGAAAAACAATTTGTATCGTCCGATGCGAAAATTGCGTGCAGCGACTCTGGTGGTGGCTACCACACGGGAAAATTTTCTGGAATTTCTGACAAAACCATCAAAACGAAGGGCGAAGCGTACCGTTTAGCTCGGCGCTGCCCAGCCGGTCGTCGTTTAAAATCTTGTGCACAAGCTCGGGATCCTACACTAAGTGACGATTTGGAAACGCACGATGTGCGACAACTGCTGAAGGTAATCAGTGAGAAAATTGACCAGCTCTTACCGCTCAGAGAAGAAGTTGAGGGCATTGAAGATTTAATGCAATTCTGGAGCGAGCAGTGCAACAAACTGCGAGAACAAACATAACAAAATAAAAAGGACATCAAAGACCTAAAACGCAGAATGGCAAAACTTGAGGCGCAGGACGTAGAAGTAAATCAGCTGCAATGCGAAATCGAAACCTTGAATGGAGACGCCGGCGCCTTAACCTCAGGTTTCACGGAATACAGGTAACCGAAAAGGAAAATTTGCTGAGCAAACTAAATGTGCTTGCCACACAGCTCGAACTGCCACTGCTTGCTGATTTGGACGTGGTGTCCATTCACCGTCTGCCTTCAAAAAAAGATAAAACGCCAGGCGTAGTCTGCCGCTTTGCAGACAGGCTGATAGAGATAGATGGTGGGAAAGCAAAAAGAAGTTACGTGATTCGAATGACACTCTGTTTCTACTTGAAAACTTGACAAGACGATCCCGGTCTCTACATTTCGAAACGAAAGCCTGGGCCAAAAGGAACAATTATAATTACGCGTGGCACTGCAATGGCCGAGTGCTTGTGCGCAAGTCTGACGGAAGCCGCGCGGCGGTAATCTATAGTGTTGCCGACCTAGATGAGCTTCGATGAGAAAGAGCAATTGACTATCTATGGCAAGCACAGCCTGTGAATCAAACTTACTTCCGAATTCTTTTGAAAGGCATCTAGAAAACCGTTCCTGCGATCGTTTAAATGTTTTCACTTGAATATACGCTCGATTAAAAATAAAGAATTCGATCTCTATCTTTTGTTTGATAATTTTGGGCAGCAATTTCATGCAATATTGCTTACCGAGACATGGTCAACTGACGAAACAAATGTATTTCGTCTCCCATCGTATAATACCTTTTATTTACATCGCCCTAGTAGCCGCGGCCGTGGAGCGTGCATTTTAGTTAAAAAAGAGTACAACTCTAAAATATTTCAGACTTTACTGTAAATACGAGTGATTGTGAACTTTTGTCAATTCAAATACAAGACTGTAATTGCCGTTTGTTACCACCCTCCCGTAGCTACATTCTTGGATTGCTTAGAATCAATTTTCGACTTTATTACAAAAAATCGTTTCAATTTCATCTGCGGCGAGGATATGAATATTAATATTCTAAAAAGTGATTGAACGAGGTCTAAACTAGACCTTTTACTAATGACGCATAATTTGCGGAATTTCATTATGCTACCCACAAGAGTGACTGAGCACTCCTCATCTCTAATTGATCTGTTTTTAACAAATATAAGCTCGAACCAAGTAAAAGCAGGGGTGTTTGCCTCTGACCTACGTGATCATCTACCAGTATTTATCTGTACGAAGGGGCAGGTAAAAATAAAATATTGCAGTCGGCATTCCCAATACAAAAAATAACAGAAACATACCTGACCATCTTTCGTGATAAAATTGCACAGCCAGCTTGGGAAATTGTACTGAACAGTAATGACGCAAATGACGCCTATGATGAGTTTCTCAGCATTTTAAAACCGATATATGCAGCAAGTTTTCCTGTGTACGTATTAAAAAAAAAAGAGAAATTCGTAAGAAATGTGTTAACTCCGAGCTTCTCGCAAGTATAGATGAAAAAAAACAAGCTTTACAGCTAATTTATTAAAACTAAAGACCAAGAAATATTACGGAAGTTTAAAACTTGTCGGAACCCTCTAGATAACGAACTAAAAAAGGCAAGACGCGATTACTTCGCAAATAAATTCATTTCTGCGGCAGGGTGCTCTGAACTAATGTGGAAAAGATTAGATACCGTCTTAAAGCGTAATGTTTCCCCTGACAAAGTCAATAAGATAGCACAAATAATGGTGAGTTATTTAGAAAAGCACTTGCAGATGCTTTTAACAACTATTTCGTGAATATTGTCAATAAAACCGTAACGAACTTTAACCTTGTGAACATTCCGTACAACCCGAATTCTCTTTTTCTTAACCCTGTAAATGAACAAGAAGTTATTACTACAATTATAAATTTAAGCAACAGCAAGGCAAAAGCCGCTGATAGATTTCAAATAAAGCCAATTAAGCACGCTGTTGAACTTCTTGCGCCTTACATAACGCATATATTTAACCTTTGCCTTAGTCAAGCTGTTGTTCCTTGAAGAATGCAAGTTGCCCATATAAACGTGTTTTATAAGAAAGGTGATAAAAATGACATGGGGAAACTACCATCCCGTGTCAATACTTCCAATTTTTTTAAAGCACTATAAATAATATTTTAAACCGTTTTATTGACTTTGAGCAGAAACATAACCTTCGAAATGAATCCCAATTTGGTTTCCGTAAAGGACTCGGTACAGAGTCCGCACTGCTCGCGCAGAAAGAACTAATTTTGACTGCACTTGTGGAAGGAAAGTTGATTCTTGGTATCTTTGTAGATATAACTAAAAGATTTGATCATGTAAACCATACACTGCTTGTTCAAAAACTTCAACGTTATGGTTTCAGAGGGAAGGCTACATCCTTAATCATGTCTTATCTACATTATCGTGTACAAACATTCCGTATACACGATCATTTCTCCGATCCACTTCCTCTTTCTTGCGGCGTACCACAGGGAGTATTCTGGGTCCTTTTCTTTTCAATATGTATATAGCTGGCATCGTCTCTGTTGGATCAGATGTTAAGATGATTATTTACGCTGACGATACCAGCATATTTATAACCGTAAATTATATATATTGAGAGAGTCGATAAAGAAAATTCGACGTTATTAAAACTAGACGAAGGGACGTGCCAAAATACCTTAAAAATAAATATAAACAAAACTTAAGCCGTCTTATTTCGTAGTAAAAATAAAAGTGTCTTGTTAAATCAACCAATATCGCTAAATTCGACACCCATTGTAGTTGTTTCTAGTTTTAAGGTACTAGGGGTTGTTTTTCAAGAAACTTTGTCGTGGGATACACATATTGATTCCGTAGCCGCTAAGCTGTCCCAAATAGTCGGACTTGTTTATCGTAATCGGTATATCGTGCCACGAAATATTATGCTTTTAATTTATAATAGTTTGTTTTCATCTTGGCTTAACTACTGTCACGTAGTCTGGGCATCCACAACTCAAGCAAATCTACATAAAATACATGTCTTACAAAAATGGTTCCTAAGTGTTGAAAATATTCCGTCTTACTTTCACGCACAGGAGTTGTTTGTAAAATATAATGTATTGCCAATTCATAAAATGTACGATTATCGGCTTTCTCAAACTTTTAAACAAGAGGTAAAAACTAAATCATCGTTTCTAAAAGGACTAGCTAACTTAGAAAGTAATACTACCGCCTACACAACGCGCTACGGTGAGCCTTGGAGTGTTAACACTTATAGAACACTCAATGGGCACGATACCTTGAAAAACAAACTGCCAAGGTTCCTAAATATGTTAGCTGCCGAAAATGTCGAGCTTTTAGATATTACGTTTAAAGCATTGCGTTGTTATTTCAGCCCCCAGTCGACTTTTCTTATGTAAAAAACTCTGTGTAATATTATTAAACGTTGAAATTTATTGTGCATTTAGGTGATCTTGTTTTTGTTTTGGTCTTCTTCTTGATAATGCCGTTCGAGATATCCTACGATTGCGTGGTTGTGACGTAATTTGACTGTGTCCATTGTTGCTTCTTTTAATTTTCTTTATTTTGCTTTTTCTGTTAGTGCTGTGATCTGTATGGTATGTTGATTATTTTCTTTTTGCCAATGTAGGGGCCTGTGGATGTGTCAAGCTGGTCTTGTGACCGCTTTTTCCACAAGCCTCCAGTATCATGTACGTTGTACTTGATGCAAATAAATATCAACAACAACACGCCTCGCCTCGTCCGCTTTCTGTATTCGCTCTACCGTGGGGAGAGGCTGTAGTGCCACCGCAGGATAAATGACTCTTGTGTTTGTTTACCATCGCCAGACGCCCTGCAGGCTATGTTTACACCGCGCAAGGGACGCCGCAGGTGTCGCGTATCGCTGCCTCGCGTAGGTGACGTACAATCGCCTTTGGGAGCGCGGATGTAACCTTCGGCCTCACTTTCTGCTTCGGCCTCATTTTCCGGGGGGGGGGTGCCACTCATTTTGTTGGCAAGTCTGTATCAGGAAACACCTTTTTTCATTTGACGTCTTCATTTATGCTCCGGCTTAAAGTCCAGCTACGCCATGCGTTACAATGCAATAGTCTACCCCCGGCTTAGCCTTACGTTCGAGCCAAGCCTTTTATTAGTAGGTCTAAAGGCTTCCGAAACATCGCTCGGTCCTAGCGGTTCCTAGAACGACGAATGAAATTATTTTGTCAGACAAGTACTCATATTAAAGTACTAATCTGAAAAGGTAGCACGATGAGCATCTAACCGGCCAAGTATAACACACTAATGAGTATCTGACGCGCCGTAGAGTTCAGTATTCATTATTCATATCAGCCACATCAGCGATGAAAACAAGTTCACGTGTTATTTCTAGAGTGCTTCATGGCACCTGGGCATTTATATGGCCAAGTACGGATACTGTGGCATGCGTCGCTCGTGTACCACTTGTCCTGAAGACAGAAACGCCGCAGCGGTAACTGATGCGACCATGACCTGGTTATACAGTTGTGTTTTTGTTTTAAATCAAAATAAAAGCAACATGTTTTTGCATATTTGTAGTTATCGGTCATCAAGCGGCAATCGGGTAAAATTTAAAAAAATCGAGAATGAATATTTGTTTTTGTAGTTGCCGCACAAATGTCGGATTGTTTTGACTTTTCCATTTCGACGAAATTACCGGGCGTAATGCAGAAAACACGTTCAACAGTAGAACGCTAATTAATTTGCTGAAAATTTACAATGCATTACAAACTTGACAGAAAAAGTTTCAACTTTAACATATAAATTTAAAGCTAGCTTAAAAATTCGCCGAAAAATGCCACATCATGAAAGATTGGCTGAAGGTGCCAAGTTTGGCATTTTATTTCACTTGAAATATGTGCTGATGTAAAGTTAACTTCAACCAAATCCGGCAGTAAAGCTGTGCGTGAACTAAACGTAAAAATTTGGACTGTGTAGAAATCTGACACTCTTTATATCCTCCAGCCTTCAAATTTGCGTCATCGCGCAGTTGGGAAAATCGTTGTTTCAACCTTCTCTCGAATGCGATTTTTTCTGAAAAGGTAAGGTCTGTCCCGTTGTCTGTACAGGTCTAGCTGCCATATATAAAAATTTAATTGAAAACAACAAAAATAGGCATGGCACCACCAAGACCGTTCTTATCTGAACACACCCAGTGTGCGAATCACAAAAAAAGCATGAACATTAAAAGCCACGCCTTGCTTTTTTCAGCTCTCGGGGACCATAGCACCTTTCCTTTCCCGCATGTTTTAAGTTTGCTTATATACTCGCAACATATTTCGCCCTTGATGCATGCAAGTGTTTCAGCCGAAAATCTAGCATTTCGATGTTAGTTCTATTAGTCACGAACTCGGCAGAATTGCTGTAGAATCTGACAAAGGAATCTAGATGTAAAGCCTAATATTTTGAAATTTCTGAAAGTTGACTT
The DNA here is from genome assembly GCA_037355805.1 of Ixodes ricinus. NCBI lineage: Eukaryota > Metazoa > Arthropoda > Arachnida > Ixodida > Ixodidae > Ixodes > Ixodes ricinus. The sequence goes on along the minus strand of JAZHYW010040533.1, from coordinate 38,458 downwards.
TCCACCATAGAGGAATGCACTGAGGCGAGTGATTTTACAAGTTAAAAAACACCACTTAAAGACAAAAAAAAAAACAAGGTAAAATGCTTGTAAATAGCTTTTGGAACCTGATAGCCATTTGAAAATAGTTACCTTTTTTGGCGTTTAGAACGTAGGAAAGTATTGATATTCTTTAACAAAAGAGCACTTTGAACTTTTAGAGGAATAGTGAACTGCAATAAATTGTATTGCAGAAGAACGCGGACAAAAATATTTTGTTGACCGTAGAAAAGCCCAATTTCTATAATAACACTACATGGACAAACGCATAGAACCAAAATAAAATTCGGTATATATAAACACATTTAGTTGACGACCGCCGGGCAGCTAAACAAGTAGCATGTAATTGTCTAAATGTTGAATGTTTCAATAAAACGAGACTAGTCTTAGCTATGATATCATTGGGAGCAAACATCGCGCTCCAGTAATGGTGATTGAAAGCGAGTTTGAGAAATTTGGTTCTCTGCGATTAAGCCGAGCAAAACGGCGATACATCATTATGTTTTTTTTTCTCTCAGAGGAGTTTATTGTAAAGCAAACCAAAATAGCACAGATTTATGAAAAGCAGATATAGACAGTTTTTTTTTACAGTAGCCGTTACATCACTGTGACGTAGTCATTACTGGCTAGCCAATGGCGTTTGCCTACGTGGCACTTCGCAAGGATTCGTCTGTACTTAGCGCAATAACGAGTCTGCTTGAAACTCAAACATGCTAGCAGGCGGCGGTGTCGGAGGAGATATCTTTTCAGGCATCTTATCCACAACCCTACACGGACGGTTTATAAGCGGTGTGCCCCTCTTGCTGATAAAGACGGAGCGTGGGCTTGCGGAGCTTAGAACCGGAAACGTGTTCAGTTGCGTTGGTCCCACCTAAACGAACAGAGCCGTGCCCGTGAAAACGTGATGTCGAAGCGGGGACAACTTTTGCTCAAACTTGGGCGTACCCTCAACTGCAACTTGGGTTGCTTTGGAGATGGTATGTTTTTTACAATTATTTTAAATACCGCAAACATGCGTGAATATTTGTGGGCGCCTGATCTCGAGAGAGGGTTTTTTTTGTCTTCACCAAATTTTTAAATAAAGGGGGTAAAAGTTTGCTGAATGCGGTTTTCAATGCGTGTTCATATGGCTTGGCGGACTTTAGAGGGGAATATAACCATCACTATTGTCAAACTAATTAACCTAAAATCCGTTAATTAACTTTTGAATTACCGAAGTTGGGATATATGTTTATATTACAAACTTTGAGGCAGTCATTTGCCAAGACTGTTCGATTTTGGAGAATTCGCGTAATGTGCCTGTGTTCCAAGATATCTGCCCCAGCATTTTTTACTTAGTCCGACCTTTATCTACTCAATTCGGCAAACCCACGAAAGTGGCCACTATAGCCGTACTTTGCTACATTAGCCGGATAAAAGTGCAAAATTCGGTGGACGAATATCGCGGTACACAAGCTGGTTACGCGAATTCTACAAATGGAACAGTCTTGGCATATGACTGCCTCAAAGTTCGTAATATAAACATATATCCCAACTACAGCAATTAAAAGTTAATTAACGGATTTTAGTTACTTAGTCTGATAATAGTGATGGTTATATTCCAACTTAATGTCCGCCGAGCCCTATAAACACGCAGTGAAAACCGCATTCGTAAAACTTTTCTCTCTCTTTGTTTAAAATTTTGAGTCGCAGTTAAAACATAAACACCCTGTATAATGAGCAGATTCCCCATACACAGCACAAAGCGCTACCCTCAGAGCTATACAGAACTGTAGCTTTCAAGTTTGGAGAGCGCCTCTGGCTCAAAGCAACATCGAATATAACTGGTCGGGTATGGCTAATAGGCCAATACGTTTTTTTGCGTTGCTCGTGGACGCTAAGCTGGAAGCATTTTATTGTTGGTTAAAAATTTGCGAAGAAAAAACCAAGAAAAAATCTATAAGAAAGGCCATTAGTACCATTTGATGGGACATTGAAGCGCGAGCTTCATTTTTCTTTTGTTCACTGAAATATTTTAGAGCTTTTTCCGACGTTCAGTTACCGCTTGTATACGGGTGATGACTCACGCGTGTAAACGACCGTGGCTCGCGCATGATTAAAACGCTGCATGGCCGTGTTATGCACCATCAAAGCGTTACATAGTCTAGTGTCATGGACTGGCCTCACGCCCCAGACGAGAGAAAGCGGCCTAATATTCAAATAGCGCTGCCATTGCCGACGAGACGCCGACTTCGTTTCATATCAACGATGCAGGCTCGATACAGCGCCTTAGAACCGCTTATGTACGTTCACGCCCGCTCTGCATCAACGCTATTCGTAGAGTTTAGTTGGCGCTGCAATATACCCTTTTTCGGAAAGTACATCAAGCAACATTGGCGGTCGAAATTGCTTAGATACGAAGCGCGGCAGTGGATCCGATTCATGCCGAGCGCTGGTGCAGCTGTCGTGTCCAATTAATTGCTCGGAGTAGGTGATCAAGCAATGGCAAACAACCGCTGGCGCGGACTTTTCCAAAGGGGTCTATTCATGTGTGGAACCGGTTTTAAGTGTTATATCGGGATTGGTTTACATTTCCTCTATTGATTTTACGGAGAGAATAAACCCTGGGCCAACCTTTACGGTCTACGTTGCGAAGTCTGTACTCGCTTCAGCTGCAAATCCAGACGCAAGGACGCCTACTAGCTAATGGTTATAATCAAGAAGCGTCAAACGCGCAAGTCACTGGGTCTTCTCTGTTTCTGATTGGTTCAGCGATGATAAAGGCGTACAGGAACACGACGAACACCACGATGGTGGGCTTCTGACGATGTTTGATTGGTCCCGTCAGCCCGTTGCGTCCGCTGCGCCTGGACGAAAGGTGAAACGAAGTACTAGCCTGTTTGGTAGGAACAGCGCAAGAAAGACGTAGGACCAGGACGAAGAAAACGCACAGACAGGGCGCTGACTTACAACTGAAAGCTTATTGCTCTTCAAGAAGAGAAATAAACACAAAAAGGAGGAAGGGGAGAGCAAACAAAAGAAACCGATAACATTCGGCATCCGTCATTTCGTTAAAATGAGTGGCAGGTTTGTGTGACAGCGCGTGGCGTGGCTGATGACGAATGTTAACGGTTTTGCTTTGTTTGTTCGCTCCACTTCCACCTTTCTCTGTTCTTTTCTCTTTTTAGCAGAGCAATAGACTTTCAGTTGTATGTCAGCTCCCTGTCTGTGTATTTCTTTTCCTGGTCCCACGTCTTTTTTTGCGCTTTTCCCACCAAAGCGTATGTACGGCCAACTAGCCCAACTACATGCCTTGTCGAAGTATATCCTAGAGCGAAACGCAAAACGTAGAGTATGTTTCTTTAGAACGCTGAAAATCAGACGGCCCCAATGGTCCACTGGTGTGTCCGTTGTAGATTAGAAAATTAACCACTGCATAAGAGTCCATACTAGTGCTTCCTTAACATGTCACGGATTATAGCTTACGTGTCAGATGACCTGGTAGGCGGAAATGCGCGAGGTAGTATTGTGAAGAATTATTAATTTGTGAATATTGTTGGTTATCATAAATATGGTAATGAATTCACAATATTTCTATTGCCTCATCAGGGTTTGGTCATGGCATTAACATCAGTTGCGCTCTTGGGCTTCGCGGAGATCTACGAATCAGATGTGAAGACCGTGTCCCACTTCATCACCATACGCTGCGTTGCTGAACTCCTGGGTTCATTGATCGGTCAGTATTACGTTTGTGATTTAATGCATCAGTGTTGCGACTAGACTTGATGAATGTTTGCCAAACAACATTTGGGAACTTCTAGAAGTAAATTTCTTGTGTTATACAAACTTGTGCTCATTACTCGATATCCAATATTATCGAACAGTGTCTTTTTGCTACCATGCTGAGTTTTCGGTCAAATCGTATTGTGTCCACAGAGACAGATATTGACGAGTTCTAATATAGCGTGCCTAAAAGCCCTGCGTACGCATATCAATTTATATGTTCACCGCTGCGCTTGCGCCGAGTCCGAACTGCGTTTCGGATTGGCGCATGGCGACAAGGCTATTTCTTTGCGTACACAAAGATTTTGAGTGCGCTGTTCCCGAACTCACTCTTGTTAAGTTGCACAGTCCTCGTTGCGACTTATTGTCAAGATGGACAGCAAACATGTTTCAGTGGCTAGATGTGATGTACTTTCAGCTCGAATTTCACCGTACGCCACTTTGATGAACTGTTGCAGTGTGTTTTTCTCTACACGGATGCAGTGTTTTCCAGCTCGTCTGAGTTATTTGCCGTCATGGTCGATTGTCTCTTGCCGAGTAATGGGCGAGACAAAGAAGCATCATTTGGTAATCGGCATTTATACACACACATATTTCTTCTTACGTAAGACAAACCGGTGACAAAAACAAATCGACCTCTCGGCAGTCGTAACCGCACCAGTAGACGAGGCCGAGGAGGGCCCGAAAAAAAAGCAAATAAAATTTGCTTGAATTAATGCGGTGCAAATAATCCGCCATCGTAATTACTGTGTTTTGTCGTCGACGAAGCCACCAATGCTTCAGAGCTTTAACAACACAAAAAACATTGCCAATAACTAAGCGCCTAAGTGTAAACAACAGGCGTCGTCACTGACGCTGTTTCCCGACAGGGCAGAACACGACTCAGCAGAAGTGAAAACGTGTTTTTTTGTGTGTGTCAAACAAGCGACACAAACGGCAGTAACCGTGATAGGGTTGCTTTCTCACCGATGATATTCAGTTTAAACTCTCTATGGCACCGCTCATTATACTTTAATTCAGGACGTGTGCGCAGACCTCATCTCGAGGTAGGCCTGTATGACTTTTTTAATTTATTGATGACCCTAGTAAAATAAGAATTCGAATGTGTGCAGTGCACATAAAATAGCATAAACTATGCCACGAGATCTGATGTATGACTAACTTAATATTAAATCTGTGCCCCTTCTGGTGAAAACATATTTCTTGTTTTTTTAATCTGAGGTTTTGCTTATTTGTGCACATTAATATTTTTCCTAATACTACTTTTGTATATGTCTTACTTATTGGTAATCGATGTAGCTTGTCACTTATAGAAAACAAGCGTTCATCCAAATGTGTAGAAATATTTTTAATTATAATATTTTAAATATTTAGAAATATATAATGGGTTTTATCAAACAACTGTGAACCAGCGCCAACTGCTTTTTTGCAACACTGCGAAATTAATAAATATAAAATCATACTTAGATTGAAAAAGGAGAATACATAAAGGGAGGGATAGAGATGGTAAAAAAATGTCACTTAAAATGCACAAAAAAAAATCGCATTATCGTTTTTTTATTTTAGGAATCATCACACATTATAGTCTTTGGTGTAGGTGAATCGAATTGGAGGAGTTTCAGAACAGCATCCGCAACCTTATCATACGGTTGAGCAGGTCCCTTTATCAACCGACTAAGGACCACACAGATAATGAAGGTCCAACTGCTGCTGGTTTGTATGCCTCTGTCAAATCTTCATTGAGTTCAATTCCAGGTTATATTCAGTATAATCTCTCAACACGTGTTGTAGGCAATTAGCATTTCTACAATATATACATTCGGAAGACTAAGCGTTGCCTGTATTATGAAGGTAATTTTTAGTGTATGCAACTTCAAGTATTATACGACGTAATACTGTTTCGATTGGTTTTACAAGTGCTCGTGGAACAGAGAAATTACGATGAGGTCAGTCAATGCTACAACCCGGTAGATTCAATCAAACAGTGCCAAAAGTGCATCGGCACCATTCTCGACGTCTTGAGCGTTTGCCGTCACCGCGAAACTAAAGTTATTAGATTGCCTCACTTATGAAACTGCTCATAGACACTGCCTCCACGAGGAGTACCCCCCTCACTCATCTCGACTCGCCTCCCGTCATTCGACGCGCCGGGCGGCTGCTTTGGTAACTGCAGTGTAAACTCCGAGATACGTACGTTTCAAAGCTCAGCGTCTAGATGGCGTTCCACCCTACTATATGGTAACTCAATGGAAAATACAGTGTGTAAACGAAAAGTTAGATGGCGCTTCGAACGACGGGAGACGGACTGAAGGGAGTGAGGGGGGGGGGGGGGTAACCCCTCCGCAGGAGTTCCACAACTGAGGTAATCTAGTAACGTAGCGCAAAACCAATCACCCATGGTGAATGCACCGGCGTACTGCATTTTTAGAGCGCAGCTATTAGGCGCCCGTTTCTGCGTTTCGCGTAATCACCGTCGCCATGGGCGTCGACGTCACGTCGGCGTCGGCGTCGGGTTTGGCGTCGGCGTCGCTCCGCTAAATTTAGCGGGAAATTGAATTGTTGTAGAGGTCATATGGCGTCAATTTTCCAGCTAAATTCAGTGGAGAAATTGAATTTGTTCATGTGTGGCACTAGACGAAGTCATGTGGCGTCATTTCCTCCGCTAACTCTAGCGGGAAAACTGAATTGGTGCTGGAGATCATCGTGACGTCAATTTCCCCCCTAAATTAGGGGGAAATTGAAATCACTTAACCTCGAAACCAAGGGAAATGACGTCACATGATCGCGTGTCACGTCACCCACGAACAAAATCAGCGGTAGAAGGAGAGGAGGACAAAGGAGGAGCAGGTGGAGGAAAGAAGGAGGAGGAGGGGAGGACGATGAAAAGAGGGGAGGAGGAGGGGAAGAGGAGATAAGGGTACTCAAGGGGAGGGCGCATACCCTCCCTCCGTACCGTCCTTCAATCTACTATCCTCCTTGATCCTAATGGCAAAAGCAAACCTCAAAAAGCCAACGAGCGCCGGGAGCCTGCACGTTCGACGCTGCTCGATGAACTCTATAAGATTGCAGCGTCGCGGGTTCGAAGTGAAGCGGAGCTTAAGTTTTATAATGTTCACCCAGAGTTTTCTTTTTTTTCTTTTTGGAGGTGGGAAGTTGTACGACACTTACAAGACGCAGGTGATAACCATCCTGACGATGTTGATGGCCTTCGGAACGGTGCTTATGATCCCCATAAGTGGAACGCTCCCACTGGCGCTCGCCATGGTTTTATTGGTGGACTCAGCTTTGGCGCCTTTGATACAGGTTCGTTCTCTCTCAATATTTCCTTGTTTTAATGCGTTATATGACGAAGCTACTCTACAGATTGTTTTCACTTGGGCTGTCAAAAAGAGCTATGGTCAATGACACTCTAATGTAATGTGCGTCGTGTCCCGAGGTTTTTATTACCGCTCCAAAATTATTTGGATCACAAAATCGTCCGATAACAAACCTAAAGAGCAAAACGCGAAGCGATAAGATGGATCACAACTCAGTGTTTCATAAGCTGCTAGTAATGTTATTTTTGTGCAACTAAAATGTTAAAACTTTACGACCTCTTTGCCTGCGGGTCACAATTCCATTCATAAACTAAGTTATAAGAAGCTAACTGACATATTATAGTAACTGTTTCATATAAATACATCAACAGGTTTTCATTTCAAGAAAAAAATACAAATGGAATTACGTAGAGTTAACAGTATACATGGCCAACAGCTAGTGACGGATATATTTAAGCACGTAATAAAAATATATATTACGACCAATCGAAACGCGCACCATAAAGCATGTGAAAAGAATATTTCATGTGTACAATATTCAAACACATTTTCAATAACAATACACATTATCAAGTTCACTGAAAAATTGACTTTTATTGTATCTTAAAACGTAGAACAGAGAACTTGATTAAAGCGAGACTTTATATTGTAAAGCTGACTGCACATTACTATAGCGTAAATGTGTTCTCGTTTTTTATGAACGAAAACATGTTACATGTGTATATCAGATTGTTTAGGCAAATACCTAGTATAACAAAGATTAGGAACCGTTAGTCATTCACTCTCAGATCCTTTACCGATTTATAGTTAGAGATATTAAAATCATTGGGAAATAACCATCCCTGTCGTCTCAGCACACTCAAGTAGCCTATTGGGCCGCGAGTGAACATCGTAACTAAAGCAGACGGCCCACTTCCATTGTCCTAAATCAGGAAGTTTCCTGCTTCGTCATTGGTTCATCGGCGTTCTTGTCGAACGACGACGCAATCTGATTGGCTACTGAGCTTTTAGCACTGCCCTCAAACACAAAGTTTGTCAGTCTGTCCGTCTGTGTATTTCCCGCTAAATTTAGCGGGAAAGTGGTGTCCGCGATGGCACCCGACGGCACGCGGCGTAAAGATCTAGGCGAATTTGGCGACAGTCACCCATACGCCAACTCAGTTTTCCCGCTAAATGTAGCGGGAAATTGACGTCCGGTGAACAATTCGCCGTTTCAGCTACCCGCTCAATTTAGCGGGAAAAATCGCATCTCGTAACCCAGACACCAATCCGTTTTCCCCGCTAAATTTAGCTGGGAAATCGACGCCCAGTGACTTGGCATCATGTGACCAATACAACATTTGGTTTACCCGCTAAATCTAGCGGGGAAATATACGTCACGTGACACACTGATTCCCTCGCCGATTCCCACTCCGATTCCATAGAACGCATTTCATGCATTGAAGTTAAAGGTAAGGCTAGCTGCGACTTTTTTTCTCTTGACGCGGGTGCCGCCCTAAATTGACCGGTTTTCAGACGTCATTTAAATGCAGAACAAGTGTTTTGTATACAAAATTTTAAGAGGTACGGCATAGGTGGCAAATGTTCGAGTCAAATGTTTATTGGGAGATGCTCGCGATATCCGCTCTAATATTAATTGGGTTTAAAGCATGAAGTTCTTTTTAACGGAAGCAGCCTCGCCCCTCGCAATCTAAAAAGTTTTGCCGTCCGTCCGTCCACCAGTCCCACCGTCCGTCAGTAACTGCCTTTCCAGCTATATTTAGTGGGAAAATTATGTCACGTGTCCAAAATGTCAAGTCAATTCTCCGGCTAAGTTTTGTAAAAAAGAATGTCACGTCACGTCCCGTCACAAGACCTACAAATATAAACATTCTCTCGCTAAGTTATGCAAGGAAGTATATGTCACGTGACCAGGTATCACGACACCTACGCACAGATTCAGTTTCGCCTACTAAAGATAGCGCGAAATTTGCTGTAACTTGAATAAAGTAGAAAGTTGGGCTAGTTGGTATTGGTTGTACATAGTGAAGAATACACAGCGCAAAAGGACAAAAGGGAAGAGACACACCGGATAGAACAGAGCGCTGACTCGCAACTAGATATTTAATAGACGAAAAGGAGAAAGAAAAATATTTCGGTCACCATAAATCGCACGTGTAACCTGTGCCATGATATGTGGTTGTTATGGCACGCGCTGGGCCTTCATAGTTAGTTTCAAGAACTCTAACTCTTTGTTGGACAACGAGACAGATGGTGTGCTGATGCAACTTGCTCCTCCACTGTGGATGTAAAAAGCTTCCAGCACCTCTCGAGTTGTTTTGTCCCGGTGTTTTCCCATAACTGTGGTGGCTTCAAAAGACGGTTTACATAGACACGCTTTACAGTGAAGTGAAAAATTCCCACCCACCGTGGCTCTGAGGGAGTAGTCGTGCTCACGTAGCCTGTCGTTTAGGCAGCGTCCTGTCTGCCCAATGTAGGTGCGGCCGCAGGATAGTGGTATGTTGTAAACAACAACGCAGGATAGTGGCATGTTTAATGAAAAAGCAAGCGAGGCGATAGAGAAGAATTTCAGACAGGTCAAAATTGACCTGAAGAAAACACGTGAGATAGCCAAAGAACTTTGCGACCATTTAGCCTTAACCCAGCTCTCTGGAAGAGTAGGAAGGCGGAGAGGACACATCTTGAGGTGTTTTTCAGCGCAAAAACGCACAAAGACGCCTGCCCATTTCGATCCATAGTGTCTGAAAAAGGATCTTGGCAGAGGCAGGTGGCGGCCTATCTACAGAAACAGCTATCCTCATTAAAAATCAAGGACCCCTACCGGGTATTTAAGTCAGAAGAACTCGTGGAGTTTCTCCAGGCCAGCTGCCTAGGGAAGAGAGAAGCATTTAGTATAGATGTAGAAGATCTATACTACTCTTTACCGCACAACAGATTGCTAGAATCGGTGAAGAGGTGTATTGAAGATAATGGAGAGGTGGCCTTTAGAAGTTCAAGTGGCATAACCCTGGAAAGCTTTATGGAAATGTTGCAATTCTATCTGCAGTCCATGATAGTTACGTGGAAGGGGAATAGCTACAGGCAAAAGTCGGGGGTGTGCATTGGGTCATGTGTTGCCCCCGTCTTAAGTGACATTTACCTGGGTGAAGTGGACAGTGCCATCGCGAGTGAGTTAGGCGACACTTTTGTTAGTAAGGTGTTCCGCTACGTAGACGACTTTCTAGTGATTCTTAAAAGAGGAGTACTACTGGACACGGTAAGGGACCAAGTGATGAGTGTCTTTAAAACGTGTGGGGGAGGCCTGAAGTTTACATTCGAGATCCCAAAAGAAGGTGTGCTTCAGTACCTTGACATTTCACTGTGCCTAGAAGGCGACCATGTATGCTGGACTTACAAGCCAAGATCGAAGAAGGCCATCCTTGACTACAACTCGGCCCATTCAAAGATCATAAAAAGGGGCATTGCTATTTCTAGTCTACAATCAGCTTTGAAGAAATCTTGCCTCCACACTATGGGAGAAAGCTTCAAATTACAAACAGCGAGACTGCAAAAAGCCGGCTATCCATCAGCACTACTGTCAGATATAGCAAGCACCATAATTAAGAAAGTAAAAGGGATACAGAATACAAAACGTAGTGTGGAAAGAAAGAGACCAGTTGTAATACCGTATCTACACAAGATTTCCCATAACCTAAAAAATGTTGGAAACCGCTATGGAGTCCCCGTGGTATTTTCAGCTCCACAAAAAATGAACCAGATCTGTCCAAGAGTCAACGCCAAGGCAGAGGGATGTCTAAAAAACAGATGTTCAAAAAAACACGCCAAGCCGTTTGTGCCTTGTGCCACGGGTGTTGTTTACAACATACCACTATCCTGCGGCCGCACCTACATTGGGCAGACAGGACGCTGCCTAAACGACAGGCTACGTGAGCACGACTACTCCCTCAGAGCCACGGTGGGTGGGAATTTTTCACTTCACTGTAAAGCGTGTCTATGTAAACCGTCTTTTGAAGCCACCACAGTTATGGGAAACACCGGGACAAAACAACTCGAGAGGTGCTGGAAGCTTTTTACATCCACAGTGGAGGAGCAAGTTGCATCAGCACACCATCTGTCTCGTTGTCCAACAAAGAGTTAGAGTTCTTGAAACTAACTATGAAGGCCCAGCGCGTGCCATAACAACCACATATCATGGCACAGGTTACACGTGCGATTTATGGTGACCGAAATATTTTTCTTTCTCCTTTTCGTCTATTAAATATCTAGTTGCGAGTCAGCGCTCTGTTCTATCCGGTGTGTCTCTTCCCCTTTTGTCCTTTTGCGCTGTGTATTCTTCACTATGTGCTGTCACTTGATCTTATAACGCCAGGTGGCCAATACACCAGTTTAATTTTCCGCTAAATTTCGCAGGAAAAACACAGGCTCTTCGCTTCTCGAGACGACTGTTTAATGCTTTCTTCAACAATTTTAACGATCGTTCCTAAAACGTTTGTGTGCCCAGACATGGTATAGATTGTATTTTTAATAGGCATAGAGAATACAAACCTACCGGAAAATGTAGTATAGATTAGATTATGGAACAGAAAATATCACTGTATTTTTTGCTGGAAACCTGAAATCTAATTTACAGTTCATTTTCTGCAAACTGGATTTTCAGGTTTTCAGCAAGAAATCCAGTTAGATATTTTGTTCTATGATTCAGTCTATACTGTTTTTCTTCGGTAGGGATATTTTCTGCTTTCATGTCAAGTTTCATAATTTACGTCATAAGAAAAAAACATTTTGGATTATTACGTTGTGCAGGAACCAACGTTTGGACCATCCGGCTATGGCCCGAAAACAGCAACCCTGCGCTCCAAGTCTACCACCTGAGCTTCGGTATAGGCTCCTTGGCTGCTCCACTGCTCGCCGAACCGTTCCTGTCTACGCTTGACTCCTCAAGCTCCGAGCCCTTGGACTCCACATTCAATGACACTGCGTACTTTCTGAACAACGACAGCCTACATATTTGGAACCAGACACAGAACGCTACCAGTAAGGAATCCCGGATCCAGTACGCATTCCGGAATAGCGAGTGGCTTCTATCTCATACCCCTCGTTTCCATGATCGCATTGTACCTCGTGGACAACAGTGACTTCAAACTCCAGAAAACCGCACCGACAGAAGTCACGTCTGGCGAAAAAGAAGCAGACAACAACGCTCGCTTTACCAGAGTCCTGTTGACGCTACTGTGGATCTACGTCTGCGTTTACGTTGCCCTGGAGTGTACAACGGGACAGATGCTTACCGCGTACGCCGTCAAATGTGACCTCCATCTATCCAAGTCGTACAGCATCCCATCTGACAGCCGTCTATTTCTCATCCTTCGCGGCTAGCCGAATCATGGCCGCCATAGTTACCCTCAAGGTCACCTCCTTCCAGATGCTCGTGGTGTCGCACGTCATTCTCGCGGTCACGGCGACCCTTCTTCTCATCTGGGGATCTGCGTTGGAGATCGTGCTTTGGGTGTGTGTCTCATTGTCTGGGAGTCGGCAAAGGGCCGGTGTACGGGGCTATTGTGGCGTGGACAGCGTCTTACATGGAAATGAGCAACAGAATGATGTCGCTGATTATAGTGGCGGCGGTGGTTGGGGCCATGTCGCCACCTCTGCTGGTCGGACAGTTCCTTGACTACCATCCTCCAGCGTACTTGTACGTCTGCTTCGCGACGGCATGGCTGTCCATCATTCTGTTTGTTGTAATGGTTTTGGTAGTAAGAAAACGTCCAACTGGGACAGCTGAAGAGAGTAAGAGTAACACCGAAAGTCCAGAAAAAGGTACTGACGTGGTTTCCTTGTAGTGTTAGCAATTTAATGAGCAAGATCACAAGCTTTGATCTTAAGAATTTTGACGGACAAATAAATTGAGTAGACCCCATATTTGTACGAAATTAGCTGGTTGATGTATTGGTCGCAGGTATAGGTGTAGGTGTATCACCAACTCAATTTCCCGCTACATTTAGCGAAGAAACTGAATTGGTGTATTCGACGTCCCATAATGCAGCACTGCGCATTCAGTTTCCCCGCTGAATTTAGCAGGGAATTAAATTGGCTTTGACGTCACGTGACTTCAGTTTTCCCCCTAAGTCTAGCGGAGAAACTGCATTTTTTCCTGGGGGACGTAACACGAAGTCATGTGACGCCATTTTCCCTGCTAAATTTAGCGGGGACACTGAATTGGTGTTGAGGGTCACGTGGTGTCAATTTTCCAGCTAAATTCAGCGTGGAAGCGGGAAGGAGGGGAGGGTATGGAGGAGGAGGACCGGAGGGCAAGGAGAAGGAGAATGGGAGGGAATATGTAGGAGGAGGAGAAGACGAGGAGGAGGTAGAAGGAGAGGAAAGAGGTGGAGGAGGGGAAAGGTGAGGAATAGAAGGAGAGGAGGAGGGGTGGGAGGAAGAGTAGAGAAGAGGAGGAGGGGAAGGAAACGAGCAGGAGAGAAAGAGGAGCAGAGGAGGAAGGTATGAGGAGGGAAGGAGGAGGAGAACAGGGGTGGGAGGAGGTGGAGAGGAGACAGGGAGTTATGGAGGAGGAGGAGGGGCAAACCCATCCCTCCTCCTTGTCAAGAGCTTCGCTTTGATTACAAACTGTATATTGCTATAAGTACAATAAAATAACGTAACAATGCACCCAATATTTTATGTTTATTTATTTATTTATTTATTTATTTATTTATTTCATATACCCTCAGGGCCAAAGGCATTCGAGAGAGGCGTGAGTACAATGTATAGGTATAAATTTTAAAAAATGCAGTGATTATTAGTACAGTAGATTGACTCTTAGTTATACAATATTAGCTATGGCGTTCCTGACCTGCTGGGGATCTTTGATTGTTGCTGTTGGGGCGGGAAGGCCATTCCACTCCACTGATGTGCGAGGAAAGAATGACTGATAAAAGCATTAGTTCTACACGATGGAATCCCGACTTTATGAACATGATCTAATCTAGATGAGATGTATTTGGGGGGGAGGGGGGGTAAAATATGTTTGGCGCGCAAGGAAGGATGAAGACACAGTTTGCGAAAAAGACAAAGACGAGAGGTTTTGCGACGGGATGTTAGGGATGGCAGATCAAGATTGGATTTCATTGTACTGATGCTTGCAGTTCTATCATAGTTGGACAATACGAAACGAACAGAATTATTTTGAACCATTTCAAGTGAGTCTATCAAGTTTTCGTGGCTGCGATCCCAAACTGAAACGGAATATTCGAGTTGAGAGCAAATTAGGACCTTGTATAGTAGTAGTTTTAGGGATGAAGGTGCTTTTGCAAAGTTACGTCGAAGATAACCCAACATACGGTTAGCGTTAATTATAACTTACAAGGTGTGAGCGCTTCAAGTTAGGTTAGATGAAATGTGAACACAAGGTATTTATAAGAAGATACGGTGTCTAAAGGCACATTATTAAGAGAGTAAACGGGTGAGTTAATATTTGTTTCTAGAGACACGCATAAGTTTGCATTTGTTAATGTTTAGTTCCATGCACCATGTTTTGCACCATACAGAGATGGCGTTAAGACCAGATTGAAGCGTGGTTATATCGTTATCACATAAAATTTCACGGAAAATTACACAGTCATCTGCAAACAAATGAATATGGGAAGAAACACAAGAATAGAGATCATTAATGTAGATGAGAAAGAGGAGAGGACCATGCACAGAGCCTTGGGGCACACCAGAGTGTACGCCACTTGGGGAAGATGTGAGGCTGTTAGCTGAAACGAACTGAGAACGGTTAACGAGAAAATAATAAAGCCATATAAGAAGTTTGGGATTGAGATTAAGCTGACTTAATTTAAGAAGTAAAAGCTTATGACACACCTTATCAAATGCTTTCGAGAAGTCTAAAAAGATGCAGTCGGCAAGTGATGATCGGTCAAGAATGGCCCTTAGTTTATGAATGAAAGATTCCAATTGAGTTTCGCACGAATAAGTTTTACGGAAGCCGTGTTGTGAAGG
The DNA here is from genome assembly GCA_037355805.1 of Ixodes ricinus. Lineage (NCBI taxonomy): Eukaryota > Metazoa > Arthropoda > Arachnida > Ixodida > Ixodidae > Ixodes > Ixodes ricinus. Next base: position 23,342 of record JAZHYW010040533.1, on the reverse strand, counting down.
TGTGAAAAACGAATTTGATTCAAGAAAGTTGGCGAGGTTAGAAAACAGAATGTGCTCTAAAATTTTACATAGGATGCTTGTGAGCGAAATCGGTCGATAGTTAATCGGCGAATTTTTGTTACCTGTATTTGTGAAGTGGAACAACCTTCCCACCTTCCACTCAGCAGGAGAAAACCATCGTCAAGCGACTGTTGGAAAACTATTTGGTAGAATAATAGAGGAATAAACACTGGTACTTTATAAAAAATTTGGGTCAATCAAATCGCAACCAGGGGCAGATAATTGTTTTAGGGATCTAATTATGCTTTCAACACCACTGGAATCAATAATAACAGGAAACATTGCAAGGTAATCACATGAGTTTATATTAGGCAATGGGACGTCTGTAGCTACGGAAAAATTGCGTGAAAATATATCATTAAGAACGATGGCACATTGATTAGCAGGAAGGACATTACCATCACTGTTGACGAGGGTGATATCGTTATTATCTTTCGGGTTAATTACACGCCAAAACCTTTTTGTGTCAGTTGTTAGCATGACTGGCAAAGTATTTTGAAGATATTATTCTTTAGCTTCTCTTATCGCTGTTACGTATTCTTTGGAAGCAATCTGATAAGCGGCCCAGCGCGCATCGTTTGAAGAAAGTTTACCTGACCTGAAAAGTCGCTTTTTTGTTAGATAGGCGTTTCTTGCAAACGTTAAACCACGGTTCGTTACTGTTAGAGATAGTAGTGCGAGATAGGGATGTACTTATTTGTTAGAGCATTAACCTTGGTTACAAACATATCCCAGTTAATTTTATACGTTACGTTTATCAAAATTCTTCAAGAATATATAAAGAAACACGGACAATTCACTATTTATGCCTTCAAAGTTTGCATTCCTGTAGTTTCGAATAGTTTTTCCTTTTAATGGTTTTATGTCGCGACAAGTTTATGTGAAGTGAAAGTAGGGAATGATCGCTCAGGCCGGGTAAATAACTGATGTCAGTTACAAGATCAGGCTGAGGTATTAGTATGAGATCTAGGACGTTTGCGACAGATGAGGTCGTTCTGGTAGGTTGTTTCACGAGTTGTGTAAATGAAAAGACAGAGCACATTTCTAAAAATTCATTAGCTAGGGTGGAAAAGGAGGCCATGCTGGGTGTCTCGCCATCCCATGTTATATTTGGAATATTGAAATCACCAAACAAAAATATAGGTAACGTAGGATAGCGAGTTCCGACAAGGTTGGTTACATCGTCTAGATCACTTACAAAACTAGTCGAATAAGTGGGGGGGGGGCGATAGCAAGCACCAATGACAATTCTTTGGTGACCAAGTTCCATGATAGTCCACACAATCTCTAAGTCGCTGGGGACGTATATACACTGAGATGGAAATTCTTTAGATATCGCCAAAAGAACACCGCCTCCCTGACAGGTTACGCAGTCACAGCGATAAACAGAAAAACGATGCGAGTCTTGGAAAATTTCATGATCACGGAACTGAGTAGTGCAGCTCAGGTTTCAGTTAGAACTATTACGTCAGCATTGCAGCTACTCTACCGCAGAAGTTAAGGAATCACGCTTGTTAATAACGCTCCGAATGTTAGAAAAATGTACCGAAACATTGGATAAAATTCGTCTACTGCCCTTCGCGTTTTCGAATCTCAGACTACGTGTCGAAGGACTGGGCTGCTGGTTATCAGGGGTATGTTCTGACGCAAGTCGTATCACGCTTTCAGTTGCAGTGTCATACATGTACTGCCTCTTGTTTATGACGAGTTTGTTATAGCGAAGCTGAAACGAGTGGTGCTTCTAGCTGATTTTAAGCAAACTCAGTTAGTTTTTTTTTTTGTAACGTAACGCGTAGCAGGCGGAAAATTTTCGCTAACATTGAAGTTCATTTTCTTCCGATTTGGAGCGTGCGGAAAGTATGCTGTTCTTTATTTTGTAGCTTGAAAATTTAACTATGAGAGGGCGACATTTATTTGCCAGAGAACTCTAAGCGATGAGCACGCTCAATATGCACCGCCCGAAAGTGTGTCAATAGTTCCCGCAATAAATGTCCTCAATTGTTCCTCAGATTATTGCCATGATTCACGAGAATCAGGAATTCCATGAAATATAAGGTTGTCGCGCCGTGACCTGTCCTCGAGTTCGTCTAGCCGCGACTGTAAAGAGTCATGCTAGGTTGTCAAGACTTTCACAGAACCTAACACACCGGCCAAATCTTGATATAAACTGTCAAGTTTTTTTATTTTTTCTCTAAGGTATTTAACCTTTGCTGGATGTGACCGATTTTAGTTTCTAAGTTTTTCTGACCATCCTTTATTGACTTTACGTCGGCGACCAGTTCAGCCTGACTTTTTGCTGAATGAATAGCGCGGGCCTCGAAGGTCTTTCAGAAGGTTAAAAATAACAGACATCTGCTCGGAGGGCTCATCAGGTCGAGATTCAACCTCAAGAGCAGCCTACAAACGATTAAGAGGGCCCGGATTCATCTCGACGTCGCCGGAGCGCAACAACAATAACACCACTGAAAAACAGTCATAAGCAATATCACACAGCTCTCCTGGGCTCGGGAGCAAAAGAAGGCAACGATTGTCGCATTTTTTTAGCGTAGAGTGAAAATTGTTTACACACTTGCGAAACGCAGAAACGCCAGATGAGAGCCATGTCGTCGTCGCCGCTCCGGAGCCCACTGGAGTAATAGGGAGTTTTAGTAGATCGTTCCGATGCCTATACGATACCCCCGATAACGATACGATGCATGCTCAAAGGCGGCGGCGGAGTATCGGGTATCATTATCGGGGTCATCGGAACGATCTACTAAAACTCTCTAATGTTTGCGTAGCATGCTGTTTAAGTAGGGGACGGGAACTGATGTCGCTGTTGCTGACGCCGTGTCCCGAAGATCAGGAGTATCCGAGACGGCCGATCCAAGGTGATGCAGCTGAAGAGGCACACGTGGCTGCTGCTTTCAGACGATGGCATCAGCGGAACCGAGATGCCAGTCGATGCAGAAGCCGAGGGTAAAGACCAAAGCAAGAAAAATTCCAGGATTGCCAGCGAAACGCAGAAACGCTGCATGAGAGCCATGTCGTCGTTACTGCTCCCGATCCCACTAATTAACTGAAGCATTTTATTAACTTTATTTTTATGATATGTCGTATATCTACTTTTTCAAAAATGTAATTATACTGTGCAATTATAATTATTTCGTTTGCGCCTGAAAGAATATTCGGGTTTGTAGGTGGATTTGTTACTCCCTTCTTTACGCTCTAAACTATACAGCTTGAACCATCGAAAAACGATGCGAGCCGCTTACAACACGGGATTATATTTCACATGTTCAGCGCCACAGTGCGTCAGTACACTTAGTTACATCGTGCACTGAATTTCTCTACGTTTTTATATGTTACGTTGCTCTGATGGAGCGTTTGTTGCACAACACCTAAAAACGTATAAAATTATTTTACTAAAAATGTTTTAATTTACCCGGTGGTTGATAGGCGGAAGCGGAAAAAGCTGCTTGTTATCGATTAGCGTCGTGGTGTCAACCGGGGTGTAGCATACATCGCCTACACCTATCTAGACCCGCTTTTCCTCATTATCGACCATTTGCCTTAGCCTTTTCATCGCGATCGTACATTTCCGGTTTGTAGTAGTGTTGCTTAAAATGCGCTATGTTGGCAGAATGCGTGCCGAACTCGTCGTCGCCACCGGGCCAACCGAGCCATGGTTGCTTGCATCCTTGCTTCGCGGTTACGCGCGATCTCGCCTCTCTTTCTAGGTAGTCGTGTGCCTTGTTGCCCGTGATCCTCCTCTCAAAGTTGATCAAGATGTGCGCAAATCTCTTGTCCCGTACGTCCGTACTCCTGGTGTACCGAGAAAATATCGTAAGGGTGAAGGCGAGCTGATCAATATGAGCCATGTTGCGTAAACCTGAGACTGGGGTAGAGAAGATACATCAAAACGTAGAAGAGACAAAAAATAGATGGGACGACGTCTCAAGTGCTAACTATTTTCTGTCTCTTCTGCGTTTTGATGTTTTTACTCTACCCCAGTCTCAGGTTAATCAATCCTGGTGTACCTATGACGGGAAAGGCGCATTTTATGTTCTCCTCAAATTTGTATGAATGGTTGATATTTGTATGTTCAGGTGGTTTTGACTAAACTTGGTGTACCGTCCGTGCCGTCGGTACAAACCAGAATGGCATGACAGTTAGAAAAGCAGGTCAGTTCAACCAACTTTTGTTCATACATCCGCCACCGAGTGGCGTCTTTATGTGAGAAAGGTCCATTCCTTCTGCGAAACTTCTAAAGTGAGGTGCCCGTGCACAATTTTGATCTGTAGACAAGGGGCGAACGTGCGAACTACAGCCCGTAGAGGCTTCGACAATATCTGAAAAGGTTGAAAAGATTCTGAAGCAGAGTCAAGTAATAATCGATAATTTGCGATGACGACGTGAAGCAGAGGCCAGTACACGTTTTACTAATACTAATACTTTATTTGTTCCTTCATTATGATGCAGGTCAACTGCAAAAGCAAAAAAAGAGCGCGACGCTGATTTAATATTAGTATGCTCTAAACAGACGCTTTTCACGCAGTATTATCTGCAGATCTTGATAGGTGTCATGATTTTCATCACAGAGTATCCCGTAACATACGCCAATACAATTCGTATCTGTAAACCAAATGAAACCTGTCATGTTCTCATTACAAACAGGAACAAAATAGTATCATTATGCAAGCGATTAACACAGTTGCAGATGGCATGCTTGAAGCATTCCGCATGCGTTCGTCATCCGCTGTAGTAATCTCGAAACGTCTTGAGGACCGAATTTGGTCGTAAATATCTGAAAAGCAGTCCAATTGCAGAAAAATTTGTCACGGTAAGTGTGAGATTGAAGCTTCTAAAGATATGTTTTTTAGATGTTTAAATTTAACGTTCGAGTTTTCGACATCTTTCTTTCGGAATGAAATCCAGTTCCATGTTTTCACCATGAGAATGCCCTAGCCAAAAGGTTGTGTGAACCAGTGACGTCACAATTAGAGGGCATCTATAAACTAATGGGTTAGTTGTTGTTTTTAACACGAAGAAACTGGCTAAATATTTACCTGATATATTGGATTGTGTTGTATGGTATAAAACATCAAACAAAATTGAAGAGGATATGATACATATTTTGTAAGCTAGAGAAATAATGTGGATATCAGCGAGGCAAGAGGTGAGTCTCCCTGATATATGGCAACACTGTTTGAAAATTGTAGACGGAAATTTTAGACACTCCACTACGAGTGTTAACAGACTCATCTTACCGTGTATTACGTTGTACTTAATGTTCATAAAAGGCGTATCTTAAATATACTGTTATTTTTAAACGACGGACTTGTGTTTCGCGCAACGCGTGCTGAGTACAAATCTGAAGAGTTAAAGCCAAAGCCCCCGACATGCTTGACAAATGCAACAATAAACGTTAAAAAAAATTGGCGATTAGTTGAGCGTGGCATTGAAACCAAATTATGTGGCATTCTACACACAATCTTGCAGTCTTCAGTTTAGACTGAGCACTACAGTGTTCACCGGCAACCTAGGAATTTCCATTTGCCTGTGCGAGATGTCAGACTTGACGTCGTGCCTATGGCTTACCTTGCGTTCTCAGTGGGTATAGTCAATATCACCTAGATTCCATCAAATTACGTGCACGTAAAACGTTTACGTCATCGAAGTGAGCTCGAGCGCAGACACTGACTTGCTTAGTGTGCTGCGTGAGCGGTCGGCTCGGTGTCGTGTTCAATTCATGCATCGAAGAATGCTTCGAGTTCGGCCCTGTTCCGCGTACCGCACTATCGGATTCTTTGAAAATAGCCTCCTATATACTGACGAAGCCTGGCAGATTGTCATGAGAAGCGGCCGCCGAAAGAAAAAAGGTGGAGCGGCAGACAACGAATGAGAGGAGGAGCCACGTGACTGGCGTCCTGCAGCGGCGAGACGCCGAAACACACTTCTCCCGAGCGAACAAGTGTGTCTTGGGTCCTCGCCACTGCAAAACCTGTGCTCTGACGTCCAGTTTTCCCTAGAAATGACTCTTTGATGCTCTCTGCTACCAGATCCTCGCGCTCCAAATCTGCGATCGGGCACTCTATGACTCCGTCGTCGAACTGCCAGGCTTTGTGAGTATAGAGAGGCTATGCCTTGAATCACGATTTAAGCGCGCGCCCCACAGTCACGGTATCACCCGGGCGTGCGCTCAAATGCCTGACTCAAAGGGTGTGGTAGTGTGGTACACAAAACACGGTAAAGGTTTGATAAAAGTCCGCATCTACTGCGTGAACCGTAACGTCAGAGTAAGATATACATTCCTTGGAACGTTTAGCAGACAATATTGGAAAACAATATTGGCGAGAAAGCAGCATCATATGATAAACATCGTTCACGGACAATGTGGTCACTGACCAACGACTTATTTGAAATGACCAGTATAAAACACGCATGCGTATTCATTGGGGCAGCGATTAGGTTACCTTATCGTCGCGCATGTTGTTTTCTGTCATCTGTGTTCTAACTCCATGTCTGTGTTAAATGTATAATAAGCCTGGCAAATGGCCATGTAAGCAGCGTGGAAATAAAGTACATCTGAGCGATAATACGTTTTCGCCAATTTTGAGTTTGAATTTGGCTAGCGCCACGTGGGTTCAGGAGTTTGCGAGCGACTTTTGGTAAAACGCATCGTTAATGACTCCTTTATTATTACGGTGTGCATCGACGAAGGTAGAAAAGGCTTATCGCATTAACCAGGAGGACGGTTTTTTTAGTTTTTGAAGGTAGTGACACATACGGTCTGGTGTCCATGTACCGGCTAGTATGTCTTCTGGCGGGAAGTAGCGCGAGTTACTAGTTAGAGGTAGTGAAATTTATGAGTTCTTCTGATGAGGCTAGTAACAGTTACTAGCTTTTTAAGCTACTAACGGTTTCTAGCTTGACCGTTACCACCTAAGTTTACTGCAATCTAAGAAAAATGATTGTCTCAAAGGACTAACGGCAGCGTTTGGTCCTCTTAACTCCCAGTTACTCCTCGAAAAGGCCATCTGGTTCCAGCTAGGTACCGGGCGAAAATGCTGGGGACTTGCTCCGCTCGACTGGGACTAACTGAAAAGAACGCGCGAGCAAAAGCAGCGATTAGTCTTTCTTAGACAGGTCGCATCTGATGTGTTTTAGTCCCCGAAGACAAACGGAACACCCGCCAGAAAGACTTCTGATATTTCGCTTGTCTTGGGGATCGGCGCGACTCAACCAAGCACAGCTGGAAGTGTTGAGTCAACTCAGGCGAAACTGTAGATTTTTTTAATGTGTTACGATCGTTCAGACATCACATAGTAGACCTGCGCGCGTTATGTGAATGCTAGTTGACGAATGTGTTGACTGGCATTCACCCAAACATCTCGTCAACAATGATGTGTTAATATTTGAAGAGTCCCATTGACGTAATTTGCCCTCGCGCAAACAATTAGCATGTTTCCACACGCTACACGTCCAAATACTTACACATTTTTTTTTTAAATGAAAGAATTTTAAGAGCTTATAGAAGATGCTTTCCAACACCGGAGTCTCGGAGTCAGAGAACATTACCATATCCATCGCTAAAACTGAACTAATGAGAAGTCGATACTCATCTCTGCGTCTCCACGTGACCAACCTTTCTGGGCAGTCCATGTCGAGCTGAAAATCCGCAACGACGCACTTGATGCAGGGCACATTCCACTCAAAAAACTCATTCACGGGCAGTATCCGCCTTCATGCCGTCGTCGTCGCTGTGTCACATAACATTCCGCATGAGCAACAAGGTACGAACCGCTCCTGCAACATCAGCCATTACAACACCGTTCCTGTAACAAAACGGCTGCAAACTAAAAATAAAAAAAGGTTAAAAAAGGGCAAAAACAACAACAACAAATAAACGTGTTTGCTCGAACGTCGTTGGATCGGCATGGTGAAAATGGAGACCTTCTCCCGTGCTTATGTCACATTTGTCGGGGCGCACCGCACCGCGCAGCGCTGCACCGACGGACGCGTCACGTTCGCCTGGTCGTTTCGTTGCGGCTGCACTACCTTCGTCAGGAGCCGTGTCTACATGAATGCGACTTCAATGCATCGACTCCAATCGCCCTTCGAATGAAACCTACGCGGCAACGTTTACATGAATGCGCACCAAGCCCTACGCGAAAGTGGCGCCACACCGTTTTAAAGCTCGAAGTTAAAGCCTCGTTTCCGGCACCGGCCGTGCCACGTGACCAGAGTTTCCGGTTTATCGCACGTCAAGGCCTTTCGACATTTTCGGCGAGCGTAAAGATCTTGACCGCTGTGTTGGATGCTGTGTAAGAATTTCCGAGAAGGAAGAAACATAGAAACCTAAGCGTTTTGCGCTCCGTTTCGGGCGCTGGGAAACTCCGGATCATAGGCGGCGTGCGTGCGCACGGCCTGGCGAGCGAGATCGTTCCCAATCACTCTGAGGAGGCCACCGCGCTTCGCCTCGCTAAGCCTTGCCAACCGCGACAGGACCCCAAGGCTGAAAGGCTCTGGCGCAGCCAGGAACGGCACTGATGTAGGAGCTGCTCGTTCTGCGCTACGATGCAGTGCTCGGAGCACTCGGCGTCGTTCGTGCTTGCGCCGAAGCCTCTAGAGACTCCCTCGGATGCGTAAGTCGTATTTCGCAAGGCTTGGACGGGGGCCGCCCTCTCTGAGCAGCTCTGTGGTATTATACTCATTTAGTTTGGCAACAAAATCTCTCGTTTCATCCCGAGAGAAAACTGTGGGTGACCACATGGTACCGCTATCCGCCACCTCCGACAAGGTTGGCCGTTACCATGTTCTCAGGTGTCCACTAGCTCCTGCAGCGAGCACTTTCCCATAATCCTCCCCGTTCCAAAATGCGATGCGATTTCCGTTTATATGGGTTGAATTAATGCGTATTCGCCGTCTCGATACAGCTGTGTCTAGCGACTTGAATGTGATGCGCTTCTCTTGCGCATTATGCCGTTTACATGACCGCATTGAATGCGACAAGTGGATTCGATGCAACTAAGTAGCGTTCATGTAAACGCGGCTTATGGACTTATTGCGGCGCGCGGCACCGCTGCGTTGGCGCGCCATCTGCACCGTCCGAGAAAGACAATGCAGGTCCGCGCACTGGGAACTTGAGTTAATGATCTCCGCTTCCTTCGGCACTTCCTCTCTCTCGCCTCGTCGTTAGTCTTCGTTCCTCGTCTCGCGAAACATGGTGGCCCCAGAAAACGCTATGTCGGCGCTGCCATCTTCTTTCCCTCAAACTTAATGCCTTGGCAACGATTCCAGCAGTGCAATTTGTGTCGGTATTTCCCTTTTCGGGAAGTGTGTATGTATCGGTGATGCGTTGCGTCGGCCGCCGAGCAACCACTCCACCACGCCGGGCAAGTGAAGCCTTCGTTATCCGTCGGACCCAAGACGTCGGTGAGTCTTCGGACTTCGTTTGAACTTTCCCCTGGACTTTGGGTCCCGCAGTGATGACTTTCACCTCACGTAGCTATCGTCTTCTTTTGCACCCGTGAACTCGTTTCCGGCTTCACTTGATTTGGCGAGTGGCAAGTCGTTTCGCGCAATTGTGTGGGGAATTGTGTCCAGTTTTGTTTTCTTTGTGGCCCCGATGCCCCGAAGGTTCCTGAGTGTGTTGTTGGATTAACGCGGGTTCGCGTTTCGTTCTGATAATTTTGTCGTGCTGTCGCCGTGCGCGACTTTTTTCTTGCCTAATCAATTAGATTCCTTGTTTCTATATTAACCCCTGCGTGCCTTCGCCTCTCTGTTGATTTTTACACTGGGCGTGGGCGTATCGCTTGTCACCGGTCCGAACCTAGCATTTTTATTATTTTTAAGCAATTTCTCGTTTAATCTTGGAGTGTTTTTTTTATCGGATTTGCTAAATTTAGACTTCCCTTCCCTGTCAAACTCATTTCGCGGCTGCCATAGATATCACGCTACGTTTTTTGACAATAAAATCGCATATATATAAATAAACGTTCTGTTTCATAGTCCTTTTTTTACGTTGGCGGTCGAATTTTTGGTGTAACAAGTATATAATTGAATTATCCACTTGCAAGACAATTGTTTACTTTCATTTCTGGCCAGATATCGCGAGCCGTCGCCTCACTCGTGGCGAATTTTTTTAAGCGTCCCCCTGTTTATGTTTTGCCCTTGCAGTGACCGCACCGAGCGGTCGCACGATGGAATGCTTCGCGTTCGCCTGATAGTACGTTATGTGGTGCACCTACAGAGTGATATGGCCTTGGGGACAGAATTTTCTCGGTGCTGCGCGCGCCCTAGTCGAATGTGACTTCAGTGACCTTCGGTAACACCACATATACTTAGGGTTCTTCGTTTTCGGGCTTTAATATTTTTCAAAAATTGGCGGAAAGGGGGAAGGGGTTAAAATCGGGCGCTTTTTTTCAGGCTGATAATCCGGGAGAAATCTTCTTTCTGTAGTCCTTAGGAAATCTGCTTTTCTTCCTTGTTTTTTTGGGGGAGAGGGGGGGGTCTTTATTTATGAAGGCCAAGTACCTGAAATGTGTTATTTACACGAACAAACGTGAACAAAGTATATGATATAGCCATGGTGCTCCATGTTACCGTATTTCCGCCTTCTGACTCAGTCTGAATCGACTATACGCAATGATAACGTAAATCGAAGAAGTTTGTTATCACCAAACAAGTGACCGAGGAAAATGTTCTTCAGCAGATCCATAATGGCTCCTTTTTTCCATAAATTCAGCTCACTTCGAGATTGGTATTCGAGGAAAAATCAAAATTAATCCGATTTTCATAAAAGGAAACGGTTTGGGGTGCAAAAAGTGGGTAATATCGAGTTTCGCCCGAAAACGGAGAAACCTACATATACACCGTCTCACATAAAACCGTGCCGTACAGCCAAAGCTACCGGGGACAGAGTGCATTCCGACCTGTTCAAGAGGGTGGAAAAGAGGCAAGACAGACCTCCAGCCCTTCTCTCCCGTTTCTTCTTTCCCTTCCTTGGACAGGTTGGCATGCGTTCTTTCCCCTGTAGCTTTGGCTGTACTGCACGGTTTTAGTGAGATGGAGCGTAGAGGAGAATGCCAGAATAAGAGTCCTGTGACGTCACGACAGTAGGCTGATGTTCACCGCACTATAGCGCTGAGTTGAAGGCTTCGCGCGTAGCTTTTATACCGTAGGAATGCAGGTTTTGGCTCTATTGTTTCTGAGCTAAGATGAGAGGCGTGAACGCTAAGTGATTTAAAGGACACATTTTAGCACGCGGGAAAATTATAACCTTCAATGATTTTGGTAAAATACAAGAAAGTAATATCTTGAAACAGATGTGTTATTTTTTGAAGCGACAAACTTGATGATGTAATTATCTCTGAACGACATGGGTGTTGTATAAGAAAATAATCCCTATTAAATGGCAATAATCAAAGTAGTGGGACGTGTTAAAATGAACTATGCAGTATCAATCGGCTAAATAATGTAAAGGCATTCGGTCTTTAAATTCTGGCTTATAACGAATTGCCAGACAAGTATAAAGTAATAGCAATCTAAAATTGTGATCTGCTGGCGTCTTGTGTTTTAAGACATAATGTTGCAGATATTTTGACAATCTTGTCTGAGACCTGTGATATATCTGTACAGGTTAAGCAATAATATTTCACTTTGCCTGTTCAAATATAGAATTTGTTCTGCAGCAACTTTTCTGGTTGCTACATTGAAAAACCACCAGTGACCTGGATCTTGGCAAAATACTAAATGCGAAAACTTTATCTTTGCAATGATAATACCGTAATACCTGAGTGTTGTCCCACACGCGGACGTATTTCGGCAGCAGCGAGTCTGCGAAACGAATACAGGTATGTTAGGGAGAATAAAAACAAGTTTTATACGCAAACGGAAGCAGGCATGGGAGCTTCATATTCAAAGTTCTTTCATTTTCAATACAGAAGGGAGTCGTCAATAAGAAATTGGTCACCTTTGAAAACTGCGAAACAATCGTCTCCTGTATCCATAGGTTCTGCAAATATCCGTCTTGAAAAAGAAAAACGATTTTACACATGCATCTTAAATGCAGTTGTGACACCGAGACACAATATTTGTATGGCAAGTTGGCATTTACGATGTAGCACCACAAGGATACCTAAGAACCGGCTACAGTAAACACTGACTATCTGCACACATACACACATATGCAGCGACCTCACAGAACAGTTGCCTTTGCGTGAGGACGGAGCGCAAGCACATTGCTTGACTTAGAGGAACTAATTTATTTAAAAATTGATACCTTAACTTCTTTTTTTATTTCTTAAATGTTGCACTGGCACCTTCAATATTGTAGTCATCTTGCAACAAAGTATTCTCAGTTGAATGTTTTCACTGCAGTCCAGCCCATGCCTCAGCTCGAACTCAGAATGGGTTCATCATCACAGGTATCACACATACTCCTCCTTGGTCTGTGTTCGCTCCTTGACATCAGTGACGAGCTGGCGTTAGGTTTACAGCGAGTTTCTTTGATTGCAAAATTTCAGCTTTCCGTTTTGTTAGTTTTGCATTGTTGTATTTAATGCGAAATTTAATCATGCTTCAAACATTTCGCAAGAAATTGCTTTTGCGTTTTTTGGGACATCACGTGCTTCAAAACGAGCTTTTTCGTGTGTTCGTTTCCACAGGCGTCGTAGTCAGAAGTCTCCTTTTGGCGATTAGTTCTGTTATGACATATGGAACAAGTCGGCGCTGGCTGGGCGTCACCAATCGATGTACATGAACATAGTTGTGTTCTACAGGCATTTACACCAGGAAAAATAGGCCCTCATATAACGAGTTGCGTCGCGAGAGCATAGTCTTTCTGTGCGAGCAAACAGTATCCAACTTGTTTTATGCTCTTTATGCGGCCTTGCAGTTTTTACCCCTCAGGTCTCTCAAGCTGGTATAGACTTCACATCCGGCAAGTCAGCCTAGCGCCGGGAGGGTGTGTCTTATTTTGTACAACCCAGGGACGGTCTGCTCACCTCGCGGCCACGGTCGCGGTTGCGTCCAGGTGGGATTTTTATGTCATGTGACAAGCTCCATGTGGACTAGGAAGTACCTAGCGTCCCTGCTTAATGGCAGTCAAATCCGTGTCGCTTAGAGTACAAAAGTTTAATTTCGCTCGTAGAAACTGACCGCAGAGGCTTTTAACTAGAGTCCAATTAACAGCCCCTTTATAATTTAGGAGTGGCAGGTAAAGTTACGGCGAGGGAAGGTAAATATAAACCAAGAGAAAGGAGAAATCACGCAAGATAAAGCGGTCGCCAGTATAATTTTATATACCTACGCCAGCGTCGGAGACATCGGTCTTGTGCTGTAGATGAGAGGTAGACGCGCCCGGACTTGTCATCGCGGCGTGGAGCTTCAGGGCTCAAATTGCGCCGGTAACTTTATTTTTTCTTATATTTAGCGAGTATGACATTATTTTTTAACTGTGATTCTTTTTACAAGTCGTCCAAATCACCCACTTGCACTACATGCCCTTACATGGTTTTTACTGTTTGTCCAACCTGTTGAATGGACACACCGGAAGAAAAAAAATCAAGCCATGTTAACGCGCTAATACAATCGTTTCACAGTGTTCATTAAAAGGAAAACCAAGGTATAGCCAAGTTAACGCGCTAATGCAATCATTTAATAATAGTCATTAAAAGGAAACTAAGATTACAGCATCGGTATGAGTTTCACACAAACGGCTCCGAAACAAGCATCCTTGCCCCATCAACTACACTTTTGTGTGTTTTTAGATATGCAACGCTCTTGCTACGACACTTTTCCATAAAAGGAGGCGTCTATTCAGTGCTAAAACAAACTGCAATTGTGTCAATTAAAACAAAAAAGCTTCGGCAAAAATTAAAAAAATATATTTCGGCACGGTTTTAATTCGGAACTTTCATGCCGCGACGACAAGTCTGGCAATCTTACCTCTCGACTACAACACAAGGCTCCAGGTTAGAGCGCTGGCTTAGGTATATTTATATACTGCTACCGTTTTTACCTCTCCTAATTTTTCCTTTATTTATGTTCAAATTTACCTTCCCTGGCCGTAACTTTACCTGCCGCTCCTACAGTATAAAGACGAGGTTAATTGGACTCCAGTTGAAAGCCTCTGCAGTCACTTTCTACGAGCGAAATTAGACTTTTGTACTCGAAGCGACACGAATTTTTCTGCCACTAGGCAAGGACGCCAGGTACTTCCCAGTCCACATGGAGCTTGTTACATGACATAAAAATCCCTCTTGGCCGAAGCCGCGGCCGCGGCCACGAGATGAGCAAACCGCCCCTGGTCCACATTGCAGGTATAACACGTTGCAGGTAGGGCGCCAAGTATCCGCTCACTTGTGAAGATCTTCCGGGTTTTCATCATCGCTAGCTGTAGTGATCGTTGGCAGCGCGCTGCTCAGTAGTATTTTGTTTTCACCTTCATAAAACTGCCTTCTTGGCACGCGATATTGGAACCAAGCCAGTTGCCTATTACATTCCAAAGCGATTTTCTAAGCTGTCAGTTTTCAGCTTGTCCCACGGAGGCCGTACTGCAGCCCGGGTTCACCAATGCATTATCCGGGATGTGTATTTGACCGCTTCTGCAGGAAATAAAACAAAAATGGATGAAAGCATAATAATCCAAAGAAAGGTAATGTAATCGGAAATGGTTATAGAAATACAAAAGAAAAAGAAAAGAAAGAAAGAATGCTCTCTTAAAGAGAAGCCTAATTGGTTCCGGATTTGAGAGAAAACAGTGCCATTGCTTTGATCTGGCATTTTAGATCAAGAACATACAATTTTTTTCAATTTGTTGCGCCGAATGATTTTTTTCACTATAATACTAATAATAATAATAATTTTTATTTCATGTAAAGTGTACGTACAAAAATAGACCTGCCAAAGCCTCATTGGGCTAGTCCGGCAGTCAGCGAACGAAACACACACAGACAAATATACTACATAAATTAGAAACAAAATGAAACGAAACCAAAACCAAAGTAAACCAGGGGGAGGCGGGGAGGGTGGAGGGAGTTATACCTTAATGATTCTAAACATTTTCCTGAGCTTATACCTTCTTGTGGCCTCAATAACACTCGACGGGAGATTATTAAAGCATGCTGGGACATAGTACAATCGGGTACTATTACCATATCTTGTGAAACACCGAGGTGTCCAATAATGCTCTTTCGGTGTGAGATTACGGGCAAGGACGTACGGAGTCTTAAAACTGCCAGCCCAAAAACGCCTATGCACGACAGTTTCTATTAATAATGAGTTAAAGTCAGGCATATATAAAGTCACGAACAAATCAATGATTTTATCAAGCCCTCAGTCGTAGGAATTGTTATTTAACATAGAACATAGAATTGTGTTAATTCCGGTTTGCCAACGTTGGGCACATTGACCCGGCGTACCGCCAAATTAGTAGATATAGCCCTACTTTTAATAATAGGCGCTATTTGGCGCTACTTTACTAAGAATGTCAATTGCCAACTTGCCCAGCAGGCCAAGCTTTTACGAGAAAACGAAAGTTCAGACCAGACTCCCGTCTAATACTAAAAAAAAAAAACTGCTAGATATTACCCGAGACGTTGCTGAAGCTCTTTAACCCATGTAAAAGTATTTACAGAAGGTGTGCTCTTCTCACAGAACGCGACATCGGCAGACAGTTGGGTAGAACAAGCAGTTCCATCATCGCTCGCGCGTTGGTTCACGACACTCTTCTTTTTGGTCATCGTTAGTGCGCTACCATGCACGTGGAAACAAGACGTCTGACATGCAGCACAAACAAACCCAGGAACAACGGGGAGGGTGTCTGAGCCGGGGGATGGTTTTGTTAATTTTGGTAAATGGC
Organism: Ixodes ricinus; assembly: GCA_037355805.1. Taxonomy (NCBI): domain Eukaryota; kingdom Metazoa; phylum Arthropoda; class Arachnida; order Ixodida; family Ixodidae; genus Ixodes; species Ixodes ricinus. The sequence continues at coordinate 7,435 of JAZHYW010040533.1, read as the reverse complement.
GCCACGACACTTCAATACATTTTAGGGGTAATATTTGACTTCCATGCATTGCTCCTTGCTCAAACGACAAGATTTAAAAAAGGTTACCTTAGATTGTGGACAAAATTGCACAAATTGCCTACTTACAAGCGGCATCGCCCAGGGTACGACACAGCAGTTTCTCTAACCGCCACACGCGGCTGCAGATCAGTAAATCATTCGTTTTTTCCTTTGCGATTACGCAGCGGAATCGCCGTGCTTCTAGGGAAGGGTTCATGTTTACGTTTGCTTGTGGGACGATAAGAAATACAAAAAATGCAAACAGTAAAAAATTTCAACCTTAAAATAGCTGCCCTGCTCGTTTAACTTGGAACATAGTTTTGTTGGATAGGAATTTCATGAAAGGTCAATGTAAAAAATAATGCCAAGATACTTGAAAATGTCTGAGTGACGAATTGGGGTACATTGGCATCTGTGGCAGTTTTACGTATGGAGAAAAAGAGCCTACCTCAGCACCGTAGTTTTGAGGGGTTGTAGAAACATACCGATTTTCTTTTGCACACATTAATGTCGATGAGGTTTTAGAAAACCAGTTAACCAGATCAAGGAAGCAGATCTGGAGCTTTTCCATTGCTCTAGGACAACAAAGATGGCTTGTTTGCAAAATAGGGTCATCTGCGTACTGAAATAGCGTACAGAGGTGGACATATCCTTGACAAAAATAATAAACAAAATAGGCGAAAGAGAAAAAAATCATATTATTCATTTATTCTGCTTCTTTCATCAGCACGTAAGAGGCGGGTCAATCGAAGCCAGGGTCGGCTTGTGCGACTAAACCCCGTAGTGACGAAACTGATTGTTCTCAGACGCGAATACGAAACAGACCCTATTGCAAAAACCAGCACAAGCTGGTCCCAGCATCCCAGCTTCATTCTGGGTTATTGCCCCAGCATGCCCAGCACAAGCTGGTCCCAGCATCCCAGCTTCATGCTGGTCTCAGCATCCCAGCTTCATGCTGCGTATTGCTCCAGCATGCCCAGCTTGCCGTGCTGGTCGAGCTGGTTGGATGCTGGGTTGTGCTGGGTGAATGCTGGGCAAATGCTGGGTCATGCTGGGTGAGCTCGCTTATGCTGGTTAGGCTGCTGTACCTCTCCACCAGTTTAAATGAATACACAGGATAAACAATCCAAACTCTTTAGAAAAGCCAGCTCGGCATCTAATTTATTATTTTCGTATCCGCGGTCTGCTCACATGAGCTCAGATGCTACGCATCCACTGCGCTGACACAGTAGTAACCGGCGCACAGACAGTGCTTCTCGGTGCAAAACAAACAATGCTATTAAAAGTAGATTGCTTATCTCTCAAAACGAAAAATACTAGACACACGCCAAAAACAGGCAATAATAATAACAAAATACTACACGGATGAGAGAAGCGAACCTGGGTCCAGCCCGTAATGGGGGCGAAGCGTCCTCTTGAGTAGTCGGCAGGGGCGAGGAAATCCGTGTGGCTTGGATGCATCGGCGATACTCCTCGGCACCACCGTCATTCACGAGCACACAGATGTTCGAAGACACGAAACGACGCCTCAGTTGGGGGCATCTGACTTCTTCCCGCGCTGAACGGACTGCCACTCGCTGTCTCCTTAAATCCCGCTTCGCTTGCACCGCCGTTCAAGTAGTCGCCAACCAACGCGCACACAGCCGTCCCTTCGAAAATCTGCCCAAGATAGCCAAACGTGTCTCAAATTCTCCCGTTCCTACCACTCTCTCTCTCTCTTTCTCGCACACAAAGGAAATCGCAGCGTGCCTGAAGCGCCCGGTCGTCCACCAAAAACGAGAGGACAAAGAACAGGACCTGGCATCGTCCCCACCCCAGCCGACCTTGGCGCGCGCGCTCCCGGCAATACCAGTTCGACAAGCTCTCGCCGACCTTGGCGTGCGGGCCCCCAGCAAGACCAACTTGGCCAGATTGAACCAGCTTGGCAAGCTTGAACCATCTTGGGCCAGATTCAGAACCAGCTCAAACCAGCATGACAAGCTTGAACCACCTAAGCACCAGCTTGCCCAGCTGTAGTGCCAGCTCGAACCAGCTTGAACCAGCTTGATTACTATCTAGACAGCTCGAACCAGCTCGAACCAGCTTAAAACCAGCTAAACAAGCTTGCACAGCTTGATATCCTCGCTGGTTCTTTTCAATAGGAGATATACACAATTCAAAGTTGTTTCACAGGTTACACACAGAACAAAATGAGTACTTGGGCTTATATACAACATCAAGTGCACCAGGACCCATACAGAAGTACATGCCTAGATCTACACATAAATATATACACTCAAATACATATATACACTTAAACATCATGCGGATAGATAATACTAATCATAATAACAATAATATTAATAATTTATTGCTCCTGTTTGAACTAGTAGAAATATAATGCAGGTTCATAAAGCCATCGTGGGCTTGTGGGACAGCACCTAATTTAAGTGACATGGAGTGAAGTATTACGAAAAGAAAAGTTAAGCATAGCAGTAGCATCAAGAAAAGAATTAGAAAAAAAAGCTGGAGCATTGCAACAGTATCAAGTAAAGAAAAAAATGTTCGTGCGTCGTTGAACCAGTATGTGTACAAATAAAAAAGTGTCAGCTTTGTCACAGACTTGAGAAAAGTTTGTGAAGTTTCAGAGGTTGGTCATGCGGCACCAGAATGCCAAATGTTTTACATTCGGCAGTATGTACACTGGAGCACCAATCATTACGATCAATTAGCTCCAGTTTATACATATATATCAGTCTTTGGTCCTTTTGAATCACAATAACTTCACAAGATTAGAAGAAAGTAAAAGTAAAAAAGCAATGTGTACCATAAATAAAATTGTTAAAAGTGTTGCAAAAAGAAAGGCAGAAACGTTTGGTATTTTCAACTCGACGAAAAACCGCAAACACCAAAGGAAAAAAGAAAAACACCGGCCATTTAGGGGTTTCGTTTAAGGAAGTATAATGACGTAGAGCTTTCCTTAGTTTCTTTTTTGAAGTCAGGTCTTCAAAGCTGGATGGTAACGAGTTAAAAATTTGACGAACATACTAACATCGCATGTGTTTGCCATAACTTGTATAACACGTGGGAACAAAAACCGAGTGTCTAGTCATAGTTGATGGGATGTTTGACGGTGTTTTTTTAAATTCGTCCTTCCAGTAGTGGCTGAGCACGATCGTTTCAAACAAAAGATACTGAAAATTAGGCATAAAGAGAGCTTGAAAAGGAACGAAAAAGATGTCGGGGCTTTGTAAAGTACATGACGCAGGATTCCTTTTAGGATACTGTTGACTTTTTTGTGCCATAACCCGGAGCAGTTGCCGAAAACTTTTATGCCATTGCGCAGTATGCTATATGCTAACAAGTTAGCTATACGTTTTCGCATAACAAATGGCAGGAAGGGTTTGACGTTGTATATTACGCAAGAAACACTCCTTTATTTGAAACATAGTTTTATGAAATGTGAGTTCCATGAAAGTTCTCAGTCGAAAAGTACACCTAAGTATTTTACAGTGTTTGAATATGTAATTGGAGCACAGTTGCAGGTGACGCATTGTGATGTGTGGAGCACAAGAGGAATGTCTAAAGCGATATTTTAAGTGGATTGTGAAAACAAACTAATTTTAGTTTTGAGACGTTTTGTCGATTGGATTCTTACCAAACAAGTTTATTAATTCAATGGAGCATTTCTGTCGCATTTTCATCGCTATGGAAAAATAAAGGTGACTCGTTAGCAGAAGAGTGCCATCAGCATATTGATATATGGTACAGTTTGAGATGGAGATATGCATGTCGTTGACGTATATATTAAAGAGCAGAGGTGATAAAATCGAGCCCTGTGGCACACCTGCTTTTAGGGAAATTCTGTTGCTACATATTCCTTCTATTGAAACCATTTGTGTTCGATCCTGTAGAAAATATTTTAACAGGGCCAAGAAAGGCCCTCGGAAACCAACAGCTGAGAGCTTTTTTATTAAAATGGAATGGTTTACAGTGTCAAACGCCTTGGAGACGTCGAGAAAACATGCACATGTAAACAGGTTAGATTCGAAACTTAAATTTATGTTGTCTGAGAAAGCTTCGAGAAGATGTTGCGTACCATGCACCGGAAAAAATCCGTACTCGTTGGGCGATATGATGTTGTATTTATCCACAAAAAAGCCACCGTGATATAAATGCATTTTTCTAATATTTTAACCAAACATGACAGAACAGATATTGGTGTATAGTTTTGTATTCGGTCTCGTTGTCCTCCTTTGAAAAGATGTTTAATAATGGTGGTTTTTAGTTCGATAGGAATTGAACCAGTTAGGATTATTTTGTTGAAGATAGCAGGAAGTGTGTATTTTATATAGTTAAAATTTCTACGAAGATCGCTGAGGCGTATTCCATCGTATCCTGGGGACTTGTTCGGTTTCAGACAAAAAGTTATTGTCTAGGGTCACTTGTGAAAGAAATGCCGACGCTATATTTGAGTTAGAAGATGAGAAGCTGGTGAGCCATTTTCTCGGGCTTCGTCTGAAAATATAGCGAAAACATTCTGAAGGCATGAGCTGTCGCCAGTGGATCAGGTCCAAAAGATGCGTTACATGAATTCCCTTGTAGTCATTTAGAAGGAATTCCCCGAATTCATTTATCAATTACCAGGATTTCGCAGGATTGTTTCAAGATTCTTGCATTTGTTTATGAAAGTAAAGACGCCTTTCTGAATGAATCATGGCGCTTACTCTGTTGCGAATAGTTCTGATATCACATAGGAAGTTCGAGCTCTGTGTTGACAGACGGCATTTTTTCCAAGCAATTTCCCTAAGCTTTATGGCGAATAGTATATCCTTATTTAACCATGGTAGGTTTGGTTTTCTTTGTTTTTTGAAGACAAATTTTTGTAGTTCTCATAGAACTGCCTAAATAGATGAACAAACGAGGGGTAGATGTCCAAGTGTGTTTGTGTGAAAGCCTGCCGGTCGTAGGTGGATATATATTTGTCAAGTATTTGATGGTCAGTAATTTCAAATTGACGCACTTTGTTTTGCATTATTTTCCATGTAACGCCAGGAAATTCTGTGCGGCATGCAACGAAGTAATGGTCCGATAGTTTTTGAGGTATAACTGCTGCTTTTGCATTAGAAAATGGCGACCTTAAATTATTGTGATCTAGCGAGGAGATAACCAGATTGCCTCTGAACAATTCCTCCCTTGCAGGACCGAAAATTGCCGGCCCGATGCCATGATCTGACAGGAGAGTAAAATATTCGCACACAAAGGGATTCGAAAAGCTCAGTAAATCGATGTTAAAATCCCCTACTTAAAAAAGGGCTGATTTATCTGGCAAAGCAGACATACACTCTCGAAGCTCGGCTGAAAATTCGGGAACTTTTTCATAGAGGGGTCGATAAAAAGCCAGCAAGCATAGATCGGAAACTGATGTAAGTATCCGCATTGCAATTAATTCAAATCACCGAAACGCTCTAATTGTATATCCGAAAAAAATAGCTCTTGTTTAAAAAAAAACTGCGATTCCACCGCCGTGTCTCTTGTCGTGAGTGCAAAAAATGCTTTTGAATCCGAGCAAGGAAAATTGGTTTGTCACTTTCATTAGAAATATTGATTTCTGTTAGAACAAATGCGTCAGTTATTGGGAGGACAGAGTTAATCGCGAATTGGAATTCGTCCCAGTGCTTCCGGAGCCTACGGATAGTAACATGAAATAAAGTGAAGGAACATGCGTTTGATGTGAAGATTTCTAGGCAAGATTGAAGGTTGTAAAGCCGAAAATCTAGCCATTCGTTTTTAGGCGATTAGCTCCAGTGCTTCAGCATTATAGATGTCAAGTGCCGTGGATCCCTGGCTTTGTTTTGCGAAAAGTTTTCCGTGTCGTACCCAGATAAACTTAAAGTTAATTTTTTTCTAGGGTGAAGCTCCTTAGGGTCTAGCCTCGTCCGTCCGGCGTTCGTGTTCACATCGATTGTCATCTCATCTGTCTTCTGAAAAAAAGAAAAAAACGTTTGCGCAGTCGACAGGATTCGAACCTGTGCGGGGAGACTCCAATAGATTTCTAGCCCATTGCCTTAACCACTCGGCCATGACTGCGGGACGAGTAGGGGCTGTGAGATGTCTTAGCAACTCAAGAGCTGGGGATGTCATGGATGAAACGTTGCATGTAGCCGCTCAACGTCTATACAGGAGAGGGCGCAGCTCTCAAATCCTGCAAGGCACTCAATGAGTCTTGCATAGTGTCGACTGCCTGTTTCATTGACAACAGAGCGTCGACGTTTGGGTGTAAATCATGAAGGGCGTAGACGGTGTCTTTCCAGGAGAATAGGAGGTCTAGCTTTTTGTTTACTTTAGCCAGCTCTGACAAAAAAAAAAAAAAAAACTGGGGTCCGATTGAGATGACGTAGTGGGATTGGAGTCTAAGTTAGATTTCGCGAGTCCTCCTCGACATTCAAGGCAACACCATTTCTCATGTTCGGAGGCGCTCATGCCTTTAAAGGGATACTACAACGAAATTTCGGCGGCCATTTTTCCTGGCGATATGTTTTCAAAGGAGCAGTATCACATCGAACATACCAATATATTGTTAAAAAAGTATCGAACAGGAATTTTAAAACGAATTAAACGATTAGCAAAGAGCACCTGGTCGATGTCGCTAACGCCTCGCTTGTAATGCCCGTCTAGGAACCTTGACAGCTAGTGACGGTGAGTGTCTCGCCTCCTGGCCACGACAAGAGAAGAGGGGAAGGAGGAACTCCCCTCTTCCCGAGAATGCATTTCGTGTGTCGCAGAAGTCTTTATTGTCCCCCTACAAGATTATAGAAGATTCACCCGTCACTCAAAATTCGTACAAAAGCAGCCGCTTCGGTGGCTGGAACGACTAGACCATCCTCTCGACGTCAGCCTCGCCGTAGCTTTGCTCGTCCCGAGACGACCTACGTCACGATAGCGTTGGATGCCACGTGGTCTCCGGTGGGCCTTCGCCGAGCGCTTGCCAGAGTGGGCCGTTTATAACGAAAAATACAGCCATCAGGCTCAAAATACAAACGTGCGATTGTCATTTACGGATATTGTAGATCATATTCAACCTATTTTTGAACACGACGGGCATATTTCAAATTTCGTTGAAGTAACTCTTTAGAGGTGCTTTTCAGAGACCAGTAGTACATTTCTTTCCTGCATCTTGATTTTGCCATTCGGCACATCTAATAGGCAACACCAGAAAGCGTCGGTTATTTCACGGGAATGATGTAAATGCTTGTGTCAGCTCCAACTACTTCTTGTTTTGGAAAATGTATTCATTTAAATACTAGGTTCAATAAGAAACAAAATGTCTTGTTTATGAAGAATTGTTTATGGGAGTTTTTCTTTCAATTTTCTAATTATGTTAACTGAGACGTGAGTACAACTGACTACGATGTTT